>PVIR01019696.1:0-31459 GCA_004026965.1 Petromus typicus
TTTTTATTTATTTATTTTTGAGACAGAGTCTTGCTTTGTGTTCAGGCTGGCCTTGAACTCACTATGTGTAGCCCTAGCCTCCTGAGTATTGGGATTACAGAGGTGAGCCACCACATCCTGCGTTATGGTATGTGGTTACTTGGGATGAACTCAGGACCTTGGGCATGCCAGGCAGACTCTAGAACCACTTAGCTAAATCCTGGCCCAGTTCCTCCATCTTGATAAGCAGCTGTTCCTCACTTACTGTGGTTCTGTCTGATGTAGAAGTAGAGTAGTACCTCTAGTCTATCACTTTTGTCTTTTTTTCAGTCCTAGAGGATTGATCCCAGAGATCCTTTACCACTGAGCTATATCCTCAGACCCTCTTTTTTTTTTATAGCAAAACATTTATTAGTGTATTTTAGACAAAAATAATGATGGGCTGGGGGCCGGGGAGTTAGCTCAGTGGTGCCGGCGCCTGTCTTGCAAGCGCAAGGAGCTGGGTTCGATCCCTGGTAACCACATACCATACTGGGCGTGGAGACTCACCCCAGCAGCAACCAGTACCACATACCACAGTGCCGGGTGTTGTGGCTCACGCCTGTAATCCCAGCACTTGGGAGGCAGAGGCAGGAGGATTGCTGTGATGTGAGTTGGAAGCTGAGCTCAGGGCCAGCCTGAACCACAAAGCGAGACCCTGTCTCAAAAAAACCTAAAAAAAAAAAAAAAAAAAAATAATAATAATAATAATGATGGACTGGGGATTTAGCGACAGATCTTGTTTCAAATACATACATATACACATAAAACGAATTCCTGTGTGCAAAAGCTTCTCTTTCAGAGCAGCCAGGGATAGACACAGGCTTGGGAGCCAGAGAGTAGTTTATCTCACAAATTGACTAGAAATACTTTCAGTGATTCTCAGCAACCCTGAACTAGATGAGGGAGATGAGAGGGAATGGAACATTTCATGTTTGTGATTTAGTTTGACTAGAGTAAATTGTATGGGATGGAGGAGAGGTCACATTAGAAAAATAAGCTGGGACCTCCTCATAAAGGATTTTACAGATCAAAGACCTTGAAATTTATACTGTAGATATCAGAAGAGAGCCATTAAGGAATTTTTAATCAAGGTAAAGGGTAGATGGATGATATAATTAAATTTTTAGTTTGGAGTATACAGTCACAGCAAGGTGGAAGATGAAATGATGATAAGTTAGGAGCCTGTTGTAGTAATTAAGTAAGAAATGTTAAGGACCTGATTACTTGGCTTGTTCCCAATCACATCAAGGTCTTTTTTGGTTGGGAAGTAATATTCAACCTTGTTCAGACAGTGTGAGGAAGCAAACCCTGGCTCAGCAAACTCTGTCAGAATTTCTGTTAATGTGTGACATGTCAGTAATCCCAGCGTTCATTCTTCACCCCTACAATTCTAGTTTGGCGTTCAGTGCAGCTGCTTCATCTTCTAACTTGAATACAGTGGTTGTTCTCCCTGGAAGTGACAGATGAAATTGTTGAGTAGGTTGAATATATCACACGAGTAAGCAAGTTTTGCAGCCTATCCTGTGTCACTATAAGTTGCTATCAGTAGTGACTCTTTTTCTAAAAGAAATCTCTATAGTGGCTCTTGTAACTCAGAAATTCTGACTTGTGATCTGCCTTTACAAACAAAGCCTCTTTAGTTCTGTGTATGAGAAGATACATGTGCTCTATCTATATTGATCTTATAGCACTGTGTGACTGAATTAAGGACATGTACTTTAATGTGGTTGATAATTTTAACTGCATCCCCCCAAGCTTTGTTAAGTTTAGGTGGCATTTTTTAGTCAGCCATCACTTCCGGATGGATTACACATAGCATAGGCTCATGTTCAGAAGTTACCTCTTTGACCTAGTGAAACCAGAAAGCTGCCCAGTCATGGCAACCACCCAGTCCATGCATATATTGACATAAAATAACCAGTTCAGTTTTCCTGATATGGAATCATTCAAAGACAAATAGTCTTGTTGTTTGGCAACAAAAGCCCATATAACATATCCTCATGCATATTCTCTTGAAAAATATTTGACACCGAAACATTATTGCTTTTTGTCAGTGTTTATAGGCTTATCAGCCTAGATATGTACCGCAGAAATTCACTAATCCTCTCTTAACAGTTATACTTCAGTGTCCTCTGCTGTTTTCATTAACTCATTCACTTATGGCATCGACCTAAAGAGCAGCATATGCCACTTTTTGAGCAACAGCTTCTAAAACTTTGTGACAAATGTCTTTAGCAGCAGGCAGGATCTGCTCTTTGATAGTAAAGGGCTTCTTAACTTTAGCGATGCAATCAGTACAAGACTGCGTTAAAGTACATGTCCTTAATTCACAAATAGTAACATAGCACTGTAAGGAGATCAGTATAGAGTACATGCATCTTCTCATACACAGAACTGAGGCCGCTTTGTTTGTGAAGGCAGATCACTGGTCAGCTCTCAGTACAGACACATTGGATGAAGTGCAGTTTTGAGTAATTGCCTCTTTTCTTTGTGTTCACTTTTTTCCTTTTGAAAACCTCCGAAGCCTTGGCTTTCAGTGTGGGGTGCTTGGTCTCCATGTGGCAAAGCAGCTTTGAAGGTTTTGTGACTTTGTTGAATAGCAGTTGTCACACATTATATACAGCAGGCTTGGAGAATAGGGATTGCCTACTGCAGTGAAACTGAGATTTAAGCAGTACTCCTGGCAGTAGCTTTCTTTCTTATTTTTTGAAACAAGGTCTAGTTTTGTAATTCAGGCTGAATTTGAACTCTTATGTAGCTCAGGGTGTCCTTGAACTCATAGTGATCCTCTTGCCTCAGCCTCCTATGTGCTAGGATTACAGTCTTGTGCCTCCACACCTAGCAGCAGCTTTCTTTTTGTTGACATTTTAGTCTTCTGCTGCCACATCATCAGGTTTTTCTCCCTTTTGAAAGAAGCTAGCCAGGCCTGCTTGCTCTTTGCTCATTTTGGTTGGATTTTACTCTGGGCTTCCAAAGACTAGCTCAGACAGGGCACGTTTGGGGAAAGAGATTTGTACAGATTTGGTAAACAAAGCCAAGGGCAGACCATATTCTGACTAAAATAAGTCTCAAGTTCTGATGTAAAGCTGTCACCAGGTGCAGATTGTCACTTGCTGCTCCCTGAGAAGGTTTTGATGTGAACCTGGAAGCACCTGACTGGTCTCTGCACAGTCAAAGCTTTCTGCTCATGTGACTTGTTTGCTTCTGCTCCCCAATGCTAGCCTCACTGCCTCAGCTCCACTTTGGATCGTGAGGCCTTCTCTTAAGGGGTTGCCCCCCAGATCCCTCACAAGTGCAGTTCACAGTGGTATTCATGCTCCTGTGAGAATCTAATGCCTTGCTGGTCTGACAGGAGAACTCAATTAGTGATGCTAGCTATAAGAGTGGCTGGAAATACAGAGGAAGTTTTGCTTGCTTGATTGCCTCGCACTTCCCTCCTGCTGTTTGTACTTCATAGCAGTACAGTAGTGGGTGCTATGGTGAGAGGAGGTGGAGTGGGGTTTGGATGCTGTTTTAGGGATAGGAAAAAAAAAGGTAAGGTCTTCCATAGCAGAAAACTATAAAGAAGCCTTCCCCTTCATGATGCTGAGATTGATGTTTCTACTTTGGCAGGGCTGGGGAAACACATTATGGGGTGATATCAAACAAGGGCTGTTGCAGAAGTACGTTTTCTGCTTGGTCTTGAACTTCCATCCAGGTCTTTGTTTGGTAGTACCTGTTGTCACCTTGGGAAAAAAAAAAAAAGAAAAGCTGGGCCTCAAGGTACATACCTACAATCCCAACATTCAGGGCAAGGGGATGCAGGAGGATTGCTACAGAGAATAGCCTGGGTTACATAGTGAGTTCAAGCAAGGTCAGCCTGGATTACAGAGCAAGACCTTGTCTCAAACAACAACAACATAATAATAGTCTACCATGTCACATCTCTTGAGAGACATACTCCTTCAATCCAGGCTCCAAAAATCCATAGATTAAAATTCCAAGGCACAGAAGATTACTACAAAAATAGTATCACAAATCACACAAGAAAACCATTGTACAGTAAAAGCCAGGAATAACAAAAAAGCAGTACCAATCTGGACTGTAGAAAATTTGTTTTATCTTTGTAATTCCAGTAAGTTTAATTAAATGAAGGATTGAAATAGGAATATGTATGAATTGAAGGTCTTTGAAATGTGACCAAGCAAATGGGAAATAAACAAACAGAATTTGTAGTTATAAAAAATTAACTGACATTAAATAAAGAGAAATTAACTGGAGTTGCTGGTAATCCCAGCCATGTGGAGGCTTAAGGCCGAAGGACGACCTCAAATTCAAGGCCAGCCCAAACTGCATAACAAGACCTTGTCTCTAAATAAACTGGGCATGAAGGCATATATGCTTTCAATCCCAGCATTTGAGAGGCTGAGGCAGAAGGATCACCTCAAATCCGAGGTCATCCTATATATAAAGGGAGACCCTGCCTCAAAACTCTGTGTTCACCCCATAAATGCATACATAGGGAATATGTGACCTGGAAGATAATATTGAACATCTTGTGAGAATACAACAGAAACAATAAATGTATGAAAGTTTGACGTATAAAAATTTAGTGATAACTTTTTTTTTAGACAGGGTTTCCTTTGTAGTTCATGCTAGCGCTGAGCTCAGCCTTGAACTCAGCAATCCTCCTGCCTGTGTCTCCGAAGTGCTGGGATTACAAACTGAGCCATCATGCCCAGCATTGTGGTATGTGGTACTAGTTGCTGGTGGGTGTGAGTTACCACACCTGGCATTATTGTATGTGGTTACCAGTGGAATTCAGGCCCTTGCACCCTTGCACCCCTGCACCAGAACCACTGAACTAAATCCCCAGCCCCACGTTAATTCTTTTATTTTGAGATAGGATTTTATAAAATTGCCCTGGCTGGACATAAACTCAAAACCTTTCTGTTTCAGCCTCTCAGGGTTCTGGGATTACGGTTGTATTACATGGTGCCCAGCTAAAAATGTTATTTCAAAGATATTTTCTTAAAAACATTTACCATTTGCATTTTATTTAAGAGATTATTCTGGGTTTATTTATAAATGGGTGTTAGGACCGGGTATGGAGGATTGCTGCAAGTTTGAGGGCAGCTGGGCTACATAGATGAAGATCAGCCTGAACTACGTGGCAAGACTCTGTTTCTGAATGAATGAGTGTTAGGGCTAGTTTTATGTGCCACAGATTGATGTTTCTTTCTGGAGTTTGATCTATAGTTACATCTTAAACAAAAATGTCCCAAGCGCAAAATCTTGAATTCAATACCCAGTACTGAGGGAAAAAGAAAAGCCCCATCTTCCCATCTCAGTTCTCTTGCTTTTTGATTAGAAATTTTTTCTAACAGAAGCAGAAATGCCAGTTGGACGTGGTGATGCACACAGGTAACCCACAGTACTTGGGAGGCAGAGACAGGAAGATCGCCTCAAATTTGAGGCCAGCCTGAGCTGGTGAATCAAAGCCAGCCAGTACTACATAGTAAGACCTTGTCTCAAAAAAGAATAAGAAAAGAAATGCCAACTAAAATATAATCTTCTTAAAATATTTCTAACTTTCTAGAATATCTTCTGGAGATTGAATTTGGGGTATTTGCACCAAACTACATCTCCGGCTCTATTTTTTAAGATTGAGTTCTCACTAAGTCACTAAATTGCTGAGGCTGGGCTCAAACTTGTGATACTTTGTCTCAGCCTCCCAAGAGTGCTGAGCTTTCTGTATTTTTTCCCATTTATTGATAATATGTACTTGGGTAACATAAATGTTGAATGTGAATTGTTTTATTTAAATTTGTTTTATTGTGCTGCTACATTCTTTTCTAGCTCTGAATTCTACACCAGTATAAAAATAAGCCTGTTTAACTAGAAAGATCATTTAAGAGGGAAAAGAACTTTTCATTTGCTTGACAGTTATCTAACATGATCTCACTGTAAGAAGTTACCTTCTTTAACTTTTTTTCTTGTCCTTCTGCCACTTCAGGTGCAAGTGAAAGTGTAGGAAAGCACATGCTGGAAGCCTGCAACAACAACCTGGAGATGGCAGTCACTATGTTCCTAGATGGTGGAGGAATCGCTGAAGAGCCCAGTACCAGTTCTGCAAGTGTCTCCACTGTCAGACCACATACGGAGTATGGATCAGTTGCACTATCAGAAGCTATCCTTGCTAAATCAACTAGTTGTGTTTTATCAAAGTTAGGTCACTTGTGTTTTGGGTTCAAAAAAAAAAAAAATACTACAAGTTGAAAGCCCCTGTGAAAAAAATCAGGTGGAAAATTTTGTACTTAAAAACCTTGAATTCTGCGGTCTGAGATTTAGATCAGTGGTTCCAGTACCTGCCTTGCAAGTGCAAAGGCCTGGGTTTGATCCCCAGTAACCACATACAACTATACTGGCCGTGGAGACTCATACCTACCAGCAATCAGAACTACATACCACAGTGCACTGTAATCCCATTACTTGGGAGACAGAGGCAGGATGATTACTGTGAGTTCAAGGCTGAGCTCGTGTCTCAAAAACAAAAGAAAACAGAACAAAAAACCCTTGAATTCTCTAGAGCACTGTTGTGTCAATTACTTAATCATTTGCTATTCATTCCTCAAAAGATCCATGTGAGCCTCATGTGAGTAGTCTGGGAGATCAGCTGGTGTAAGTCTTGCTGTAGCCTAAACCAGAACTGATAAGGAGAACCACCAGAGAACCTTACAGGATGCCATTGTTACCCACATCTTACCATGGCTACAGAGCATTAAGCAGTAGATATGGAAGGCCAATAAAACGTATATTTCTTCATTCTAGGTTTTTCTTTGTTTTTAAGAAAATGAGTTAGCCCTACAAAATTTTTGAATAATTCTAGACTGAAATTATACCTTAGTCGTTGTGTGTTTTGCTTACTTGGGAACCTGGGTTTAATCTTCAGTATTTAAAATGAATTAATTTTTGTTTATTGGTTTGTTTTCCTGAGACAGTGTCTTGCTGTACAGTTCAAAGTGGCCTTGAGCTCTATGTGTCCCAGGCTGGTCTCTAACTCATGGCGATCCTCTTGCCTCAGTCTCCCAAGTGCTTGGAAAAATAATTGAATTTTTTAAAAAGAAAAAGAATCCTGGTCCTTTTTACCTCCAGTAGTTAAATCATCCTTATGGAAGTGTAATATATAGGATAGTAGTAAATGGTGAAGAGATTTGTTCTGTCCTTTTTATTAATAATGAATATTGGGCCATTGAAAGAAGTGGCAAGTACTTATTTTTTTTAATTTTGTTTTTATTGTAAAAGAAGACTACTATTTTAATACCAATGGACAAAATTCCAAGACTTTAGAAGATATTAGGCATGAACCTTGCTTAAAGGAAAGCCATTGATTTTTTTTTTTCCTCTAAAGACAGGGTCTCGCTTTGTATTTCAGGGTGGTCCTAAACTCTGTGTCAAACTCACAGCAATCCTCCTGCCTCTACTTCCCAAATACTGAGATTACAGGTGTGAGCCACCACATCCAGCATTGCAGTAGGTGGTCCTGATTGTTGGTGGGCATGAGTTTCCATGCCTGGTATTGTTATATGTTGAACAATGTATGTTGAATAGTCAGATACACAAACTTAAATATTGTGTGGTTTCTCTTACATGAGAAACTGAAAGCAGGAGAAGAAAAGCAAATAAAGGATAGATGATAGGAAATAGGGCAGTAGATTTTTTTTTTTTTTTTTTGCAAATAGAACAAGAAATGAATTGAGGGGAAGGAGAATTTAGATGTATTTAATGTATCTATATAGATGTATATCTATATAAATATATATCTGTAGAAATATGGATTTAAATATATATCTATCCATATTTCTATATATATTTATATAGATACATATCTATATAAAATTTCCTAAAATGAATAATCATTTTATACTATAAACATGGACTAGTAAAACTAAAATTACTTTTAAAATACTTTTAAAAGTAGGAATAGACAGAGGCAAGCTTTTTTTTTTTTTTTTTTTGAGACGGGGTCTCACTTTGTAGTTCAGGCTGACCCTGAGCTCAGCCTCAAACTCACATCGCAGCAATCCTCCTGCCTCTGCCTCTGCCTATTTTTATTAAACTAGATAAATTTAAAAGCCAGAGTACATGCAGATGGTCTAGTTCCAGATCAATACAGTATTGTTTCTACATAAAGTATGAACTTTAGAGATTATTATTAATAATAATAATTTGTCTTGTTAATGTTGCTCATCTACTTCAGTTGTAAAAATCTCATTTTGTAGTATGGCTTAGATTTTTAATGGAAACCAGTATGAAAACATGGTTCAGTTTATAGAAACTGGAATAGTAGATATTTACAGTTAATGTGGGGAACACGTGCTTCTTTCTTAGACTATAAAACAATTTTAAGGGTTGGGGAAAGAGTGCAAAGGATGGAACCCAGGGTCTCACATACTGGGCAAACATTCTTGTGCCAAGTTATTTCCTTAGTCCATGTAGTTTTGTTTTTATTTTTGTTTTGTGGTGGTACTGGGGATTAAATCCAGAGCCTTGTGCATGCGGGGCAAGAGATGGCCATGGAACTACATACCTGTTTTCGTTTTTTTTTTTTTTTTTTTGAGAGAGAGGGTCTCCCTTTGTAGTTCAGGCTGGCCCCGAGCTTAGCCTCCAACTCACATCACAGCAATCCTCCTGCCTCTGCCTCCCGAGTGCTGGGATTACAGGCGTGAGCCACCATGCCCGGTACTGTGGTATGTGGTACTGATTGCTGCTGGGGTGAGTCTGCACAGCCAATATTGTATGTGGTTAACTGGGGATCGAACCTGGGTCCTTGCGCTTGCAAGACAGGCTCTGGAACCACTGAGCTAAATCCCTGGCCCCCTATTTCCTTTTTCATTCTTGAGATTTTGGGACAGCTAGCCTCAAATTTGTGCTCCTTTTGCCTTAGTTTTCTTTTTAGTTTTTTGAGACAGGGTCTCACTTTGTATTTCAGGCTGGCCCTGTACTCCCTGTGTAGGGCAGGCTAGCCTCAAACTCTTGGCAGTCCTCCTGCCTCTGTCTCCTGAGTCCTACGATTACAGGCATGAGCTGTCATGTCTTGCTACCTCAGCTGTCTCAGTAGCTGGAATTACAGGTGTGCAGTATCATATCCAGTTGACCTAACTCATTTTTTGTGAAAGGATTATTTTTTATCTTGGTACATTTTGGATATATATAATGATAACTTTCACCTAGAGAATTTGTACCTGTACTTGATATATCTTGGTGCTTTTTTCCAATTCCCTTCCTGTCTTCAACCCTCCCCCCTTGTTTCTGTCTTTTCCCTTGTTTCTTCTTTTTGAATTGTTCTTTATCCTCCTATCAATTGGCTTATGTTGATGTGTTTGTCTAGTTGTAGTTCTTTGATTAGGATGAGAGCTGGAGAGGCATTTCAGTGGTAAAGCAGAACATGTGTGAAGCCCTGGGTTCAGTCCCTATTGCTGCAAACAAATGAGTATTGACAGTTTCATTCATAAAGTACCTTTTGGGGATCTAATTCTTAGACATCGGAAACAGAGCTTTAACCTCATTCATTACAATAGTATTAGAAACACCTGAATGAAAGTTAATTGATGCAAGCCTATCTTAACATATTTGTATTGAATATGTATGCTTAGAATTGCATATTACTGTTATTTGCCCTGCCCACTATTCAAGAGAGTTTTCTTTTTGGTTATAAGTGTAAGATAAACAGTTTTAAAGGTATATACTATTTTAAAAAGATAGCCCTTTGGTGGGGGCATACTGTGGAATGAACTCAGAGCCTCATGCAGCTGAGCAGGCCAGCACACTGTGAGTAGCTTCAACTCAAGCACTTTAAAAAAGTATCAAAAATATTTTTTCAAGTCAGTCGCCATGACCTCTCGGCCCATGACTACATGTCTAAAAGAAATATTTTTTAATGGACAAGATGAATTATTTAGTATACCTTATATAGGTAAACTTTGAAGGAAATAGGCATTTAGAAGATATAATGTTACTTTTTCTATTCAGTATATTAGAATCTATGTGGTAAATATTTGAAGGTTATACCTATGTTAGCATCTTTCATAATTAGCATAAAATTTATCATTTAAATGCCTTTGTGATTTAACTATATGTATGTATTTATGTTCTTTATTAGCCACTTGAGTTATTTATACCAGGTATTTTTTTCTCATTAATCTCTATTAGAAGCTGTCTAATATTGTATTCATTTGTCATGATTGCTGTGATTCCTACAAAGTCACTGACTCTGGTGTTCATTTTTCTTACTAATTTGAATACCTTTCAGTAATTACAGAGACAGGTCTCACAATTACAGAGAGAAAACAGATACGGTATTAAACAATAATTTTTTTTTTGTCATTCCACTTTTTTTTAATAGAGAAGAAGTTCGTGCCCCAATTCCTCAAAAGCAAGAAATATTGGTTGAACCAGAACCTTTGTTTGGTGGTAAGTTACCGTTTTCCATGTTTGACTCACTGTCTTTAGGATTTTAATGAAATGATGGAGAAACCTGAAGGCTCTTTCAGAGAGTGATACTTCAAATGGAGTCACTTGTTTTCTGTATGTTATGTACCTTTAGGAAGGCTGCACAACTGCTTCCTAAGGAGTGAAGCAGATTAAATAATTGATAGGGTTGCAGAAGGCCAAGAGGAGGAAAGTTAGCAAAAAGAGCTGCTGCTTTGTAATAGAACTAGATTTGTCATGAGATTGAGACTTCTTACTGGATGTGGTGGTGCACACCTGTAATGCAGCACTTGGGAAACTGAGGCAGGAGGATCATTGTGAGCTGAAGGCCATCTTAGGTTACAGAGTATGTTCAGAGTCAGTCTGAACTACACAGTGAAACCATATCTCCAAAATAAAACAAAGGAAAGAAATAGGATGTTTTTCCTTGAGTATCCACTTGATTACCATATCATTATTGTCTGAATATGCCTTTTTATTTGGACATGGCATTTTTTATTTATTTATATTTTTTTTTTGGAGACAGGGTCTCATTTTGTAGTTCAGGCTGGCCTTGAGCTCAGCCTCCAACTCACATCACAGCAATCTTCCTGCCTCTGTCTCCCAAGTGCTGGGATTACAGGCATGAGCCACCACGCCCAGTACTGTGGTATGTGGTACTGGTTGCTGCTGAGGTGAGTCTCCATACCCAGGATTATTACGTGGTTACAGGGGATCGAACCAAGGTCCTTGCGCTTGCAAGACAGGTGCTGGAACCATTGAGCTATATCCCCGGCCCAGACATGGCATTCTTGTTTTGAACAACAGAGAAAATAACCCCTGTTCTACATAAGAAATTGGAATAGCAGTCTTGGTGCATAGGAAAGATGGTAGAGACTGAGTCCTTTAATCAGTTTTAGAAAAAATTAATAATTAAATTTATTTCACCTTTGTGAGCCAAATATTTTAGGCACTTTTGAAAAATAAATTAAAGTTTTAATCTGTGTGGACAGATAAAAATATGTATATTATAGGTATTGAGAACAACATCAAGAATCTATTTGAAAATTGAGAACAGAGACTGTAATGTTTTGTAGGATATTTAGGATGGATGAGGAAAAATAAGTTTTAAGAGAAGGATGAAGCACACGCACACATATATTCTCCCCTCTTTTGTTTCAGAGTGTAACCCAGTGTATTGTCCTGCTAGGCAGGTATTTTATCACTGAGTTACATCCAGGTCTTTTATTTAAAATTTTGTCTTGAGATAGTCTCGTTAAGGTGTTAAGCCTCAAACTTGGAATCTTCTTTCCTCAATCTCTTTGAATGATTGAATTGCATGCGTGTGCTTCTCTGCCTTGCTATATCTGTACCTTTTTGATTTGGAAAAGCACCTTAGTTGAGAGTTTTTATAAGATAGCTATTTCACTTGGTGGCTTTGGAGTTTCCTGTAGCAAGAAATATAAGAATATATAGTTGCCTTATAGTTTATATGGGGAAATGCTCAGACCATCTTCCCTACACCACCTTCTGTTGTGAGTATCAAATCCCAAGTGTTTTCCAGTCTCATATAAGATGATTTAGGATACAGATTTGATGACACTTGGTAGGCTGAGGTAAGAAAATCTTGAGTTCCAGACTAGCTTGAACTACTCTCTCAAAAATAAAAGAACAAAAAGGCTTACTGTTTTTATATAATCTGTGCATATTCCCCTGTATATTTCACATCATCTCTAGATTAGTTGCAGTAGTCAATACAGTGTAATAGCTTTGTGACATTATATTGTCCAGGGAATGACAAGACAGAGTTGCTTTCATAATTTTCCACCTCTGGTTGATCTACAAACAGCGAACCTGCAGGTAGGAGAGGTGGAGGGTCCTTGTATTATCTAGATTGAAAAATGAGTAAAGCTTGGAGGAAGTGATCAGCCTGAATGCTGTACCATAATAATGCATTCTGGGCTTTCGTGTTAGCCAGCCATTGTGCTGTTAATATACCAGATTTAATAAAATGTTGTTCCTGTTTTTTTAAATAAATGCTATGAATAGATTGTGGAGCTGTGCTCTTCGAAGCTTTATCTTTTCTTCATTATGAGGGATAAGGTGTAAGACCTTTGAGCGGATATGACTGTAGGAAATGAATTCTTCACTGTCATCTTATTACACAAAGGCAACCAAGTTCCATTTAGTATGAGATTTTTCTTTTCTTTTTTTTTTTTTTTTTTTTTTTTGAGATAGTGTCTCATTTAGTAGTTCAGGCTGGCCCTGAGCTCAGCCTCAAACTCACATCATAGCAATCCTCCTGCCTCTGCCTCCTGAGTGCTGGGATTACAGGTGTGAGCCACCACACCCGGTACTGTGGTGTGTGCTACTGATTGCTGCTGGGTGTGAGTCTCTACGCCCAGTATTGTATGTGGTTAACCGGGGATCAAACCTGGGCCCTTGTGCTTGCAAGACAGGCCAAGACAGTCGCTGGAACCACTGAGCTAAATCCCTGGCCCAAGATTTTTGTTATTTTTACCTTTAGGTTGACATATAATGACAGATGGATGAAAAAGTACAGTTAGGGAGGTAGTGTTTACCTTCCTTCATACCTTACTAGAAATTAAAAAGGATCTTTAGAGAACTGTTTTCTTCTTAGAATAATTTTGACTGAAAGCATAGTTTTCAAAGTGTGACCTGAGTGTCCCTGACACCCTTTCTGAAGTTCTTCAAGGTCAGTATTATTTTCATAATAATACTGAGAAGTTACTTGTCTTTTTCAGGTATTGGAGGTGGGCTCAGTTTTGGGGACTGTACCCAGCCCTTTTGCCCTGAATGTCCCAGGCTTCTTATTGAGGGAGGGTTTTGCTAAGTTACCAAGTTGCCAGGCTGGACAAACTTGCAGTCTTTTTGCCTTAGCCTCCCAGAATGCTCTGATCATAGTAGGCCACTGTACCTGGCTTCCACAGTTACATTTGTACTTGTGGTTTGGAAAACAGTGGTGAGGCAGTGCCAATGTCTTAGGAGGACCAGGGCAGTGGCACCAAACTGTACCACTAGTCACTGAGTTCTCCATTGCCATGAATGCAGTTTATTAGAGGAAACCGAATAGGCAGCTTTCTTTCATGTTTTTTTGTTTTGATTTGTTTGTTTGAGGGTTTTTTGTTTATTTTCTTTTTTAGATAGGGTCTCTTCTTAGTTCTGCTGGTCTTAAACTCATTATGTAGCCCAGGCAGGCCTCAGAGTTGCAGTGGTCCTCCTGCTTCAGCCTCCCAAGTGCTAGGATTATAGACATGTGCTACCACTCCTGGCTGCTAATGTTATTGATGAAGCAATAAGAAGAATCATATTAATTCTTTACTCCAACATGTATTCTTCTCTCTATTTGAAATAGGATGTATTCACAAAACCCTTCTGAATAATGAAGTGCTGTGGATACCTGAGGGAAAAGCCCTGATGTGGTTCTTTGAGTTGGGAGCCCAAGCTGGCGGCTTTTATCAAGGAACATTCTTTTTACCTGAAATAGCTTTGGCAGACTAGAGTTATTTAGATTTGATGATTTTGCAGATATTTTCTTAAAATGTAGAGTGAACCTCTACAGAACTTCTGAACAGCTGGTAGTATAGGCTAGGGATGGTGGCACACGCCAATAGCAGGAGGATTGCTGAGTTCCAGGCCAGCCTACACCCATGGCAGAACCTTGTTTTGACAAAGGAAAGAAACAAAGAAGGCTGGCATTGATCTGTAAAGTTTACAGGTGAAAATTATAAATTTAGAAAATTGTATTCAACTTGATATGTTGAGAACTTGTTACATCATCAACACTTAAAGAGAGTTTTGTTTTTTGTGATGCTGGTGTTGTAATGAGGATCTAGAATGTTTGTGTAGCTCAGTGAACAAATATTAAATGGGCAGTGCACTGTATTATGGAGTCATGCATTGATACACAATCTGCTCAGATCATAAGGCAGATTGTATTGTGGTATCTTGTATTGCTATATAATAGACTGCTTTGAAACCAAGCTGCCTACAATAAATATCTAATATTTCATAATTTCTTGGGGTCAGGAATCCAGGTGTGGTATAGCAGGGTGTTTTGGATTAGGATCTCTTGAGGATGTAGTTCGGTGGTCAGCCAGAGCTTCAATCATCTCAATCTGAAAGGAGGAGGGTCCTTCAAAGCTGCAGGACAGAGCAAGCACTTCCTCACCACACAGAACAAAGGAGAGCTGGAGAGGGTGGCCCAAATCTCATAATTGAGAATGTCCCATCATCTCTACCACATTGCATTTAATCTAATCCACTCTCAGGGTATTTGTGCAAAATTTATCATTAGTGGAGATAAGGGTGTGATTTGTTTCAGAGTTTTTTGGTTTTTTTGTTTGAGACAAGGTCTTCCTATGGAGTCCAGGGTGGCCTTGAGTTCACAGTGATAACTCCTACTTTAGCCTCCCAAGTGCTGGAATTATAGGCAACACACCTAGCAATAGATATATGTTAATTAGAGTTCAGGCTCCACTTTGCAACCAAAATTTGAGAAATTACCACTGATTAAGTTTTTTATTTTTTATTAATTTAATTTTTGTTTAAGTTTTCTGAGACAGGGTCTTGCTTTGTAGTTCAGGCTGGCCCTGAGCTCAGCCTCAAACTCACATCACAACAAACCTCCTGCCTCTGCCTCCTCCCAAGTGCGGAGATTACAGGCGTGAGCCACCACGCCTGGCACTGTGGTATGTGGTACTGGTTGCTGCTGGGCGTGAGTCTCCATGCCCAGTATGGTATGTGGTTACCGGGGATCGAACCCAGCTCCTTGCGCTTACAAGACAGGCTCTGGAACCACTGAGCTAACTCCCCAGCCCAAGTTTTTTATTTTTTGTTTTTAAAAAATTTTCTGTTTTTGAGACAGGGTCTCACTTTGTCTTCAGTCTGGTGCTAAACTTACTGTGTAGCCCATACTAGCCTTGCACTCAGGATGATTCTCCTGCCTCTGCCTCCTGAGTGCTGGGATTACAAGCATATGCCATGATGCCTGGCAAGAAATTACCACTTAACCACTGATTAAGTTTTGATATGGTATGAAAGAATATCTACAATTACTTTAAATGAGCTATGAAAATATTTCCATTTAGAACTACTTAGCTGTGAATTTTTTTCTTCCTATATTTGTACCAAAAGAATAGCAGATCCAAGGGCTGGGGATTTAGCTCAGTGTCTGCTTGATAAGTACAAGATCCCCAGTTTGATCCCCAGTAACTACGTACCACATTGCTGGTTGCAGAGGCTTATGGCTGTAATCCTAGCACTTAGGAGGCAGAGGCAGGAGGATTCCTATAAGTTCAAGGCTTGCCTGGACTACATAGTGAGTCCAGGGCCAGCCTGAACTACAAAATGAGATCATGCCTCCAAATAAACAAGAATAGCCGATCCAAAAATAGTAATATGATTGAAAACTCAGTTTTATTGTCTTCTTTCTTTTCCTTCCTTTCTTCCTTCTTTCCTTTTCTTCTTTCCCTTTTTTGGTTTCTCTTCCTCTTCCATTTTTTCTTATGCTTTCTTCCTTCCCTCTTCACCTCTCTACTCTCCTCCCTCCTCCAATCTCATCCCCTTTCTTCTTTCCCTTCCTTCTATTCTTGTCTACCTCCTTGTGGCCTGTGACTAGTTGTTTTTGAGAAGCTATGGTATACCGGCTAGAAATAATTATAAATACAGTGTTGTATAGTTTCAAGGTTTAAAAAAATAATATTTCTCAATTTTTAATAAAAATTTAAATTTATTATTATTATGTTACTGGTATGGGGGAATTAAACCCCGAGCTTTCACACTGAGCTACATCCCCAGACATTTTTAATTTCTATACAGTCTTTCCATGTGTTGCTAAGTTGGCCAGGCTGGGCTGGAACTTTGTGTTTTCCTGCTTTAGCCTCCCAGAGTGAGTGCCACTCTGTCCAAGTTCAGTATTTTTTTTCTTAAGTACCAGGGATCAAACTCAGGATCTTACACTTGCCAGTCAGGCACCGGACCATTGAGCTACATCCCTGGCCCCAGGTTCAGTTGTTTTTAATTAGAACAAAAGAATAAAAGGGAAGGAAGAAAGAAGGAATGAGAAGAGCAAAGGAAGAAAGAAAAGAAAAAGGGAAGTCAGTTTGAATGAAAAGAAATCAGTAAATATAAGAATTTACTAGATCACTGAAACATGAGTTGTGTTTGTTGTTTCTTTTTGTTTGTTTTTGAGACAGGGACTTCTTTTGTAGTTCAGGATGATCCGGAACTCATTATGTAGCCCAGGCTAGCCTTGAACTCACAGCAGTCCTCCTGCCTCTGCCTCCTAAGTGCTAGGATTACAGATGCTAGTTACCATGCCCAGCACTCTGGTATGTGGTACTGATTGGGCGTGAGTCTCCACGCCCAGTACTGTATATGGTTGACGGGGAATCAAACCTGGGCCCTTGCGCTTGCAAGACAGGCGCCGGAACCACTGAGCTAAATCTCTGGCCCTATAAATATGTTTTCAACAGAGATGAAGTTTTTAACATGTAGTTTTCTGCATTTTGTTGTTGTTGTTGTTTTGGTTTGGTTTTTAGTTTTTCTGTGATAGAAATCATTATCCTGTTCAGTGACAAAGAGAGTGCCCATCCTATCTTGTCCTTTGTTTATTATTGTTCTGGTCAGAGGCCAGCCAGGATTGCTATAAACCAGCACATATGTACCGTGATACTTTCACTCTGGTCTAATAACATTTTTATACACGAAGATGAAGTTTTGATTATGACATTCTAGATTTTATCTGTAAAGTACTGAGATTGGATGTTTCACACTATACAAATATATCGGGAGACCTTGCTTCTGTTCCCTTTCTGTCTCTAAACCACTGTGTAATTGTGCATATACTTTTTTTTCTTCCAAAAGGTGTTTTTGATGTTTGTACTGAGTCCTAATATCTTGGGATTTCGAACTTACTCAAGAATTATACCAGGGCCAGGGATTTAGCTCAGTGGGCCAACACCTGCCTTGCAAGCGCAAGGGCCCGGGTTCTATGCCCCGTAACCACATACTACAATGCTGGGCATGGTGGCTCACACCTGTAATCCCAGCATTCGGCAGGCAGAGGCAAGAGGATTGCTGTGATGTGAGTTTGAGGCTGAGCTCAGGGCCAGCCTGAACTACAAAGTAAGACCTTATCTCAAAAACATAATAATAATAATTATATGAAGGGCTGCTCAGATCCTTTATCCTAAATCTAGTATTTGAAACATGAGTCTTATGGAGCCATGGAGCCATCCTGAAAGTCTTCTTTCTTCCTAATAACCACCATTTGGATTCTTATCTTTTTGTTTTGGTTAAATCTCTTTTAGTTTCTCATATGAATGACTCCAAAGTGTTTAAAAACAATTTTTTTTTTTTTTTTTTTTTTTTGAGACAGGGCCTCGCTTTTGTAGTTCAGGCTGGCCCTGAGCTCACTATTGCAGCCCAGGGTCCCTCAAACTCACAGCAATCCTCCTGTGTCTGCCTCCCGAATGCTGGGATTACAGGTGTAAGCCACCATGCCTAGCACTGTGGTATGTGGTACTGATTGTTGGTGAGTGTGACTCCCCACACCCGGCATTATTGTATGTGGTTACCAGGAATTGAACCTAGGTCCTTGTGCTTGAAAGGCAGACCCTGGAACCACTGGGCTAAATCCCTGGCCCTAAAAATTTTTGTTTTCTCAATACTGGCACGTTTGAATCTATGAACATCCCCACTCTTGCCCCCTACCTCCCAGCACTGAGGATTGAACCCAAGACCCAGACTGGCTCATACTTGGATTTCTCCTGCCTCTGCCTCCTGACTGCTACAATTAAAGGCATCTGCCACCATGTTTGCCTCTATAGGAGTACTTTAAAGCAAGAAGTACTTTATAGTAAGGAAGTTTTTAGATTTGTTTTAATATTAATGTTCCTTTTTTTTAATGAATTCTGTTTTTTCCCCTAAAGCTCCTAAAAGACGACGGCCTGCACGTTCAATATTTGATGGTTTCCGAGATTTTCAAACTGAAACTAGTATGTATCTGAACCATTATGATCTCCCCCCCCATTAAAAAGGGAAAGATGATTAGGCCTGATACTTTGAGGGATCCCCCTATTTAAAAAGTGAAATTAGGACTTTAGTCTATGTGTGATTACCTCCTTCAGAACAGAACTCTTCTACATTCTAACCCATTTGGTTCTAGAGGGTTGATAATGGAGCTGGAGGTAATGTGAGGAACCTGGTAATTTATCACTGTGATCAGCTTCTGAATGGACACTGGTTGAAGGCTGACTGTAATCAAATAGTTTGTTTTTGCAAGATCCTGTCAATAGAAGGAATGATTGTAATGAAAGTAGAGACTGAGATTAAAGAAAAGCAACACAACCCAAAATAGCTAGTATTGATCAAAATCCTAAAAAAAAATTTTTTTTCAAATTATCAGAAAATTCTTAGAAAACACAAAGGTAAATATAAAATGTGGGGTACCCTAGAGATGAGATCCTCACATCCTAACACTTAAATTTAACCCTATCCTCAGGTAGAGAATTAGACTCAGGTACCTAGACCCCTAAATCCGGATACCCTATATCCTAATATTGGTATATCCACACCCCCACATTAAAGTCTAACAGAGTCCCATTTAGGGTACCTGGGCCCCAAAATTGGAGTACCCTGAACCCCAATATTAGGATTTACTTTGTGGAATAAGTTGAGAGAATCTTAGTCTTACACTTTTAGATGCATTGGTACTAAATTAGCAATGGAATCCTGAGGTTTTCAGAGAATGCATAATACACTTGGACTGTGCTTGATTTTTGATCTACAGTAAACTCATTAAGGCACAGATAGGTCTTGTAACGTGGAAGAGAGCTGAAGAGGAACCTAAACAGAAGGTGACAGACGTCATCATTATTCCTACAGCTAGATCTTGTTTTGTTTTCTTTTGATGGTTAGTAACCTAGGCTGATCTCACGCTTGAGATCCTCCAGTGTCATCCTCGAGAGTGCTGGGAGTACAGGATGGCTATATAATAATCTTTTAGTTATATTTATTCCTGAAATTTAAACATTTTTTAAAGTAAAAAGCCATAATGCTCTCTTCGCTCTACATACTTTCATGTATACTGAAATTAGTTTTTAAATATGTGAAAGAAATTATTTTGATTAAATGAGTTTTTTTTTTTTAGATTTTTATTTTCTTTGGTATCGGGGATTGAACTCAGGACCTTGGTCTTGCGAGGCAGGCACTGAAACCACTAAGATAAATCCGTGGCTGAGTATTTTTTAGTTTTACTGGGGGTCAAACAGAGGGCCTTTCTAATGTAGAGCAAGTACTTGTTGGCTATACCTCCCACTGTTATTGATTATTTTTCTACTTTTGTCCTTGGGTGAGGGCTACTGTCCCATCTTCAGACCCTTCCTCACCCTCTTCCTTTTTTTTTAAGAGTCAGCATTAGGTCTTTGCATTTGAGGTGAAGCACATTGTTTAGTAATTCTTTCATTTGATATAGTTTTTATTATTGCCCAGTTCATAGCTTCTTTTATTTCTAGCTAATTGAAATTTTGTTATCCATTTTTATTGCAGTTCGACAAGAGCAGGAACTAAGAAATGGTGGAGCAATAGATAAGAAACTAACTACCCTTGCAGATCTGTTCCGGCCACCCATTGACTTGATGCATAAAGGCAGCTTTGAAACAGTAAGTTGTTGGAAAGTCTGTGCCTTATCTGTAAATCCTTTTGGATCCCCCCAAAACAAAAAAATTTTCCAGTATATAAGGAATTGTACCTTCTGTGTGACATAGTATTTACATTGTTTTATATTTCTTTCCCTCTTTTTGAGGCTAGATCTTACCATCTAAGTCATTCAGGTTGGCTTTGAACTTGCAGCAGTATGCCTGCCTTATCTTTGTGAGTTTTGGGATTATAGAAGTATACCACCACGGTTGTCATTGATTTGTGTTTCTATCAGCAGTCTATAATTTTTAATAGTAATGGATGGGATTATTTGTTAGATGAAATCCCTTGATGGTGTGGTTTAATTTGAGAATCTTTGCCATCTTGATAGCCTTTAAAAAATCTAACTTTTTTTTTTTTTTTTGAGACAGGGTCCCGCTTTTATAATTCAGGCTGGCCCTGACCTCACTATGTAGCACAAGCAAGCCTCAAACTCACAGCAATCCTACTGCTTCTGCCTCCTGAGTGCTGGGATTATAGGCATGAACCACCATGCCCAATGTATTATCTTAGTTCCCTAGTTGCTGGGTCTCAGTACCAGGCAGAATTTAAAGAAGGACAGGTTTTATTTCTGCTCGTTTTTCAGTCCGTTGTCCTCTGGCTCCAAGGCAGGACAGCATGGTAGAGAGGTCTGTCTGGCAGAGGAAAAGCTGCTCATGGTTTAGTGTTGGGGAAGGAGAGAACCAGAATAGGATCTGTACTTTTCTAGGTAACATAGAACATAGTGACCACCACCTCCAGCAAGAGTCCATCTTCTCACAGCAAGTCAGCTTTAAGCCCCAGTAGTCCATTCATCATCCAAAGACAAGGAGCTTATGGAGGCCCATTCTAGACTAAACTGTATGATGGATCTGTGACTGGTACTGAGAGTAGGTGCTTGTTATGAATTGTAAAAGGTGTCTTTTACCTATGCAGTCATTCTGCCTTCCCTGCAGCTTTACTTCCCGTGATTGCATTTATCCAAGATCTGAAAGTAGTAATTGGAGAATTCCAGAAAATACAGTTTATGTGCATTGTTGAGTAACTGTGCTGCTCAAGGCAATGTCTTTACATGATGACACCACCTATCCACCAGTCACATGGTGCCATTTTGATTATCAAATAGATTTTGCAATGCTAAAGTGCCTGTGTTGAAGCAATTGTTACTTTATTTAATAATGGTCCCAGAGTTTAACAGTAGTGATGCAGGTTGTTCAGCCTGAGCCATGTAGTGAGTACAAGGCCAGCTAGAACTACATAATGAGATCTTGTCTCAAAATAAAGATTTTTTAATTATGTAACTTCAGACAGCCCATCAAGTGTTTCACCTTGTAAAGGTGAAAGTTCTCAACAAGGAAACCAAAAAAAAGTTATGTGCTAAGGTTGCTAAGATCTGTAGTCAGAACCAATCATCTGTTTGAAGTTGTCAAGGGGGATGAAGAAATTCTTGGCTGAGCGTGCACAGCTGTGATCCCAGCACTTTGGGAGCTCAGGCAGAAAGATCACAAGTTTGAGTCCAGCCTGAACAACTTAGACCCTGTCTCAAAATCAGAATGAATGAATGAATGAGGCTTGAAATATAACTCAGTGGTCTATCCTGAGTTCCATCCCTGGTACTAAGAAAAAAATTTGCTTCAGTTTTATTGTTGTGCTTCAGACTGCAAAGATTATGGCCACAGTGTGTTTAGTGCTTAGTTAAGTTAGAGAGGACATTTAAATTGGCGTAAGTAAAGTAGAAGAAAAGGTGTGTGAAAGATCTGTTATTATTTGCAATTTCAGACATGCATTGTGAGCCTTCAGACAGGGTCTCCCTGTGTAGTTCTAGCTGCCTTGTACTCACTACATGGCACAGGCTGGCCTCAAACTCAGAGTGAGCCTCCTGCCTCCATCTCCAAGTGCTGGAAACACAAGTGTTCTCCTTTACTGAGCTCATTTTGGTTTTATCTTGACTGACCCAAAATAACTTTCCGGAGCATATTTACTTAATTGTTCATTACCTTATAAATGTAATATGAACAAGGGAAATGTGTTCCTTTTTATTTTGGTAATACTTGCTGGTCTTTAATAGGAACATAGCATTCATTAAATAAATGTAGTGAGAATTTTAAATATTCCTTGGAGGTGTTCAAAGAATTTGTTTATGTGTGTTGACTTCTGTGTTCCTTTTATATTAGTATATTAATACTGTTTTAAATAAGAATATTTTCACAGAAATATTAAGTTAATTCAGTCCACAGAAATCTCCTGAATTTTAGCTTTTGTGTGCGAGTATAAAGTAGGCCAAGGGATAACCAAAAACTATATCTGCTATGTATTTGAAAATGAAGAGATAGAACTTTGACATACACTTGCACAAAATACTTAGGATAAGTTATGAATCTATAAGCTTGGTCTTTGACTTTAGTTTTCTGAATTGTAAAACCTGAAAGTGGTTGTGTAGAAGAAAACTGGCAGGTTTTTTATGTAGTAAGCATAGAATCGAGGGACTTCTTAGTCTGTTTATCAGCTATATATATATCAGGCTAGATGTCTCCAGAGTTTTTCCATCTTTCTCTTGTGATTTTTTTTTTTAAAGACAAGGTCTTGCTTTGTAGTTCAGGCTGGTTCTGAACTCGGCCTTAAACTCAGCAATCCTCCTGCTTCTGCCTCCTGAGTGCGGGGTTACAGGTGTGATCCACCACACCTGGCACTGTGGTATGTGGCATTGATTGCTGGTGGGCATCACGCCCGGCATTGTTGTATGTGGTTACTGGGGATCAACTGGCCTTTGCACTTGGAAGGTGCCGGAAGCATTGAGCCGGCCCCTTTCTGTCATGATTGTAACCTGGAAGCTGCTAATCCTGTCTAGTATTCTGGTTGAAACACAGCCAAAGGGATGTGGTTTTTCTGACATGTATTTTAACTTCTGTTTTTTAACTTCTCAGTTGCCTGAGAGTTAATGCAGTAGCTCTTAAACTTGCTTTAATTTGGAGGGAAAATGTGAATTTCTTTTGTATTGTCTTCTGAATTTTGTTATATCAATTTTTTTTTCAGTACCAGGGATCAAACTCAGGACCTTGTGCTTGCCAGGCAGGTGCAGTGCCACTGAGTTACACCCCCAGCCGCAACATTTTTTCTTTATTTATATTTCATAATTTATATTGTTTGCAACACTCTGATTTTTTTTCACTATTAATCGTAAATTAACCATACACAAGTCTTAATGTGATACAAACACTGCCAGAAATAATAGACATTTCTTTATAATTGATAGTGTATCTATTAATTTTATAGGAATTAGGAAATATGCAAATTTAAGGCAGTGGAGGTTAGTGAAGTGGATGTTAAGAACAGGACTCTGGGTGTGGTGTCTCATGCCTGTAATCCCAACACTTGGGAGCAGAGGCAGGAAGATTGCTCTGAATTTGAGGCTTGCCTGGGCTACATCGTGAGCTCAGGGCCAACCTGAACTACAAAAGCGAGACCCTGTCTCAAAAAGGGGGGGGGGGCGGTTGCCCGGGGATTTAGCTCAGTGGTTCCGGCTGTCTTGCAAGCATGAGGACCCAGGTTTGATTCCCTGGAAACCACATAACAATACTGGGTGTGGAGACTCACCCCAGAGCAACCAGTACCACATACCACAGTGCGGGGCATGGTGTCTCACACCAGTAATCCCAGCACTCGGGAGGCAGAGGCAGGAGGATTGCTGTGATGTGAGTTTGAGGCTAAGCTCAGGGCCAGCCTGAACTTCAAAGCAAGACCCTGTCTCAAAAAAATTTTTAAAAAAAAAGAGCTGGAGTGACACTGCCAGCTCAGGAAAGACGTGAGTATTCACCCTCAATATCAAAAATAAATTTTATTTTATTTATTTATTTTTTTTAGTTTTAGTTTACTATGCCCAGCATTTTGGTTTGTGGTTACTGGGCATCGAACTTGGGACCTTGAGCTTGCCAGACAGACCGGAACCACTAAGCTAAATCCCTGGCCCATCAGACATAAATTTGAGCCCCAGCTTAGTATGTTTACAGACTAGTAAACAGACTAGCTAGGAGGTGGATTAGATTCTTGCTGGTTCGTGCTGACTAAAGGAAATACTTGTTCATTCTGTGAAGATCTGTTGAGGTCTTCTGTTACAAGATCTTGTTCTGGGTGTTGGTCCTATGAGTACTGTTGGACTGCATGGGAAAGAGATTAGGAAAAGAATAATAGCTTCAATGAGATGGAATTCTAGGCTGTTAGGATGATCTACCTTTTGTAGTTATTAGAGGTGATGATTGGTTTCTGTCTTGTTTTCTCAGGCTAGGTCTTGCTTGCCTTTATCTATGATCTAAGATGGCTAGCTAGCGTCAAAAAGGAAGGGGCTGAGACATTTGCCAGTAGATTGTACCTAATATGTTCACTTGCATCAGATCTGCTAGAATGTGGCAACATAGCCACACTTAGTTGCTATGGATACTAAGATACTAAATTCTTTGATAAAATTGGAGATCTTCAAAGTAAAAAAGGGAGAATGGCTGTTTGGTACCTAAAAACAGTTTCATGGTAGTAATCAGACTATATCAAGTTCTTGTGATACTCATATGTTATTTTAAGACAAAAAGAAGTTTATGAAGTATTTTTTCTAAACTTAAAACCTCAATATTCAGGCACTTTATGATAATTGATTGGATTTTGGTGTGCCATCACTTGTCCTGTAAGAGAAATAGGGTATAAATAAATGGAAAGCACAGAACAGTAATCATCTAGATATCTTTGCATCTGTATGTAGATATATATATATGTGATGATATATTTCACATCACTGTAGTTGTTGGGGAAGAAAACACAACGTGAGGAGAAGACTGAGGACTGTTGTGTTTCTCACAGGCAAATTGAAAGTAAGATTGAGTTCATAAGTTTCATTTATGTTTGTGATTGTGAGAAAAAGGAACTTTGTAGATAGAAAAGTGGGGTTATTTCTGAAAGAATGAAATTTGAGTAGAAACCTAGATGGAATGAGGGGAGAAAGTTCAGGGGAGACAGAGAGCATTGATGTGCTGTTGGGAAGAGCTGGGTGTTTTTATGCTACTGATTGGACAGAAAACTTAGGATAAATATTTTGACTGGAATAAAAATAATTCAAGTTTTTCGCCTTTTCCAACCAGCCTATAACTTTCTGTGAGCATAAGGACTTTCTTTTATTTACTGTTGGGAAAATAATAGCTTCGAGAACAGGTTTTAATAGGTAATTTGGCCTTCATTAAATCTTTGTTAAATAGTTAAGTAGTATAACTTGAAATATATTATACAGAAAGAATCAGAACAGTTTCCATAATATCTCTTTTTATTTATTTATTTTTAAGACAGGGTCTCACTTTGTAGTATAGGCTGGCCCAGAGCTCAGCCTCAAACTCCAAGCAATCTTCCTATCTCTGCCTCCTGAGTGCTGAGATTACAGGCATGAGCCACCACTCCCAGCATTGTTGTATACCATACTGATTGCTGGTGGGCGTGACACCACACCACCATTGTTGTATGTGGTTCCAGGGATCAAACCTGGGCCCTTGGGCTTGCAAGATAGGAGCCAGAATCACTGAGCTAAATCCCTGGCCCTTCCATAATATATTTTATTTTACTATAAGAAATGTGTATTTTTAATGTTGATACTCAATTACATGTGCCTCTAGCCCTAATTTACTAAAAATACTATAAGTTAAAAAGTACTTAGTGTTTTTTAAAAAACTGAATAAAGTGAAGCAAAAATAGTAAAAGTATTTAGCTGAAAATATGAAGAGGCTATTTAATAACTAAATTTTTAAGTTCTGGTGAAACTTTTTCTTTCTTTTTTTAACATTGTTCTCCGTAGTAAAACTTACTGTACGGTTATCCTTCTGGATATATAGAGGATAGGTTCCACCATAACCTTCCCAGTGCCAAAATCCTGGGATGTTCAAGTCCCTGATAGAAACTATGTATATATCCTCTTATATGCCTGAGCTTATTGAGAAATGACTTGCAGTACTTAATACAGTGTGAATACTATTCTACACTGTATTATTTATGATATAACGCTAAGAAAATGTGTGCTGTGTGTTGATACAGAGGCAAGAGTCTTAGGCCTAACTGTATAGTGTGCGGATGAGAAAGAAGTGAATAGTGCTCCAGCTGCAGGTGTTGCTATGGAAGGGCAAGTGGTGGCTGCAGGTGTGTTTTATACAGAGAGTATAGGGTCACTAGGTGGCAAATTCAAATTTTGCCTTAGGGAAGATCCTAGGATGCTTTTTCTGAGTATATTCTGTTTGAGGTTGGTTGAATATGTGTATGTAGAGAATTGTCTACGTGGTTTGCATTTAGTTTATTTATATTTATTCAAAATATTTTTCTCTGATTCTTCTGGCTATATTCATTAAAAAAGGAGATGGGTACCACACCTGCCTTGTAAGCACAAGATCATGAGTTAGATCTCTGGTACCACAAAAAAAAAATAAAAAATTGAAAAGAAGATGGGTGTTGGTTGATAAAGACTGAAAAAGAATTAGTGACTTATTGGTCTTAAGTGTGTGAAAGCTCTTCCTGGTATATGTTTAAATGTACATTAAAAATTGAGCCATTATAGTAATAGTAATTTAAAAAGAGGATCACCATGAATTTGAGGCCAGGCTTGGCGCTATAATGAGTTTCAAGACCAGCTTGAACTATGTAACAAGACCCTATCTAAAAAGAAAAAAAAAATTGGGAGGGATGCTCAAAAATAGACCATATAAATATATATACACATATAAAATATATAATGATGTATGAGATGTGGAAATAGTAGATGTCATACTTGAGAAAAAGTTCGATATTTACATAGAAAGAATAGTTTCTAAATTCTGAAACAGGGCTGGGGATTCAGCTCAGTGGTTCCGGCGCCTGTCTTGAAAGCGCAAGGACCCGGGTTGGATCCCGGATAACCACATACAATACTGGGCGTGGAGACTCGCGCAGCAGCAATCAGTACCACATACCACAGTGCCAGGCGTGGTAGCTCACGCCAGTAATCCCAGAACTCGGGAGGCAGAGGCAGGAGGATTGCTGTGATGTGAGTTTGAGGCTGAGCTCAGGGCCAGCCTGAACTACAAAGCAAGACCCTGTCTCAAAAAAATTAAATAAATAAATAAATAAATTCTGAAACATGTCATTCAGTAAGGAGAGGTTGACGGTTTGGGGGAGAGAGTACTAAGGATTGAATGTAGGACCTCAGCATGCCAACATGTGCTCTACTACTGGACTGTAGTCCTGGCTTTTTGACACAAAGTTTCAGTAATTGGCCTTCTCAGTAACTAAGATTACAGGCCTGGGCTTTATGTCCAGCGTGTAGAAACGTCTTTCTTTCTTTCTTTCTTTTTTTTTTTTTTAAGTTTTTTGAGACAGGGTCTCATTTTGTAGTTCAGACTGACCTTGAACTCACTGTGTAGTCCAGGATACCCTCAAGTACATGGCAATCCTGCCTCTGCCTCCTGAGTGCTGGGATTACAGGTATGAGCCGCCACACCCAGCCTATAGAAACTATTTTTAATAAATGTTGTAAAACCTTATTTTTACAGGCCAAAGAATGTGGCCAGATGCAGAATAAATGGCTGATGATAAATATTCAGAATGTGCAAGACTTTGCATGCCAGTGCCTCAACCGAGATGTATGGAGCAATGAAGCTGTGAAGAATATTATCCGAGAACATTTCATTTTCTGGCAGGTAAAGGGAGACAGTTGATAAATTTTTGTAAGATTATATTTTTGTAGTGTGGGTTTTTGAGGAAGAGAAATTATAAGCTGGAAAAACTGAGTTAAATTATGACATAAACCACCTACAATGGCTGAAATAGTAAAGACAAGGGAGAGGGCAGCCCTGGAGAGCTCCTAAGGAAGGAGAGAAGGACAGGCACACTGTAGAGACTATGTGACACCTGGGTCCCAGAAGCACCTTGAGGGCCCTGTGGCATAACTAGATTCAGAACCCAGAAGTGTCTTTGTAGAGTGAATAGCCAGCTACCTGTACTGCTCAACAGAAACACAAGCAAGCTGCATATTGTAAAACTGTGTAGTAGCCACATTTAAAAAGAGAAAATTAATGAAGTTAATATTAATATATCTTGTTTAAATAAGTGTATGTGTTGTTTAAATTACCGTATCTTATGTAACTGGTATAAAATATAACATGCTTTGTTCTTGATTTATTTTTGGTATTAAATCTTCAAGCTATAGTGCGTATTTTATATTTCTCAGTTTGTTCAAGACTGTTTCAGGTGCTTCAGTAGCCAGAATGAATAGTGGCTACCTTTGGTTACAGTATAGGTATAATGGATTCTGATTGAGATTTGAATTTCAGCTTAAGTTTAGAACTCTTTAACTGTTGAGTTCTTGGATACACAGTTTAGTCTTCCTGGCCTAGTTGCATTTTATATAAATTTTTGAGCTAAGATTAAATGATTTTGTTCTCTTTTTTTTTTTTTTTTTTTGAAACTGGGTCTCACTTTGTAGTTCAGGCTAATTCTAAGCTCAGTGTATAGCCCAGATGAACCTCGAACTCACAGCAATCCTCTGGCCTCTGCCTCCAGTGTGCTGGAATTACAAGCATGAGCCACTACACTGGGCAGTGTGGTATGTGGTACTGATTGCTGGTGGGTGTGAGTCATCAAACCTGGCATTGTTCTATGTGGATACCAGGATCAAACCAGGGCCCTTGTGCTTGCAAGGCAGGCACCTGAAACACTGAGCTAAATCCCTGACCCTTTGTTATCATTTTTAATTTTGAAGAGTCATAGGAAATAACTGCTGAGATTTAATTTTTTCTTTTATAAGACAGTTAACATTATTAATTTGCCTGTTCATATTTTATAGTCCTCTGAATGCAATATGATTGTTTCTAATGGCCAAATTCCTTTTATCAAGCAAATGTTTCCTTTGTCTAGCATTATGAAATGTTCTTAACCTTTTTTTTTTTTTTTTTTTTGTTCAGGTGGCCCCTGAACTCACAATGATATATCCCAGGCCAGCGTCAAACTCACAGTAATCCTCCTGCCATATATATATATATATATATATTTTTTTTTTTTTTAAAGATAGGGTCTTGCTTTTGTAGTCCAGGCTGGCCTTGAACTCACAGCCATCCTCCTGCCTCCTGCCTCTGCCTTCCAAGTGCTGGGATTACAGGCATGAGCCACTATACCCAGCATTGTTATATGTGGTTACCAGAATGAACCTGGGCCCTTGCACTTGCAAGGCAGGCGCAAGAACCACTAAGCTAAGTCCCCGGCCCAATCTTAATATATTTTGAGAGATGCATGTATGTTGAAGGTCAGGAATGACATTGGTAGACAGATACTCAAACAGGCAAAGTGGTGGCTCTTTTGAACTAGGAAAGGAGGATGAGGTAAGTTTCCTAAACAAGCTGCAAGCAGGAAGTTGAGGAAGAGATTCCACACCATATTATCTTTATTTTTCTTTAATAGGACTAAGATCCTAATTCGTACATAAAGTATGATCAAACAATACAATTAATGTGTAGACGATAAAGAAATTTATTTATCATAAAGAACACATGCCATAATCTTCGCTCAGAATCCTTCCCCACACTTTGATCACTCTATACCATAATTCTTGCCACTTTCTGAAGCACTTCTTCAAATGTTTCCTGAGTATCTTTAGTTATATACTGGCCCACCTGCCTCAGTGTCGTGAATGAATTCAAACCATTGACTGCATGGTCAATTTGACCTTGGGGAAGACATGGTGAGTAAAGTGGATGAGGAAACAGTATTAGTTTGTGAGAGCCTGCCTTTCTCTTGGATGGCAGTTGGAAGCAGCAGTCATTGTATTTTTTTGTTTTTGTTCTGTTTTTTTGAGACAGGGTTTTGCTTTGTAGTTCAGCCTGTCCCTGAACTCACTATTTGGCCCAGGCCAACCTTGAACTTGAGGCTCTGCCTTTACCCGCCTGAGTGCTGGCATTATAAATGTGAACTACTACACCCAGATCTTTTTGGTCTTTTCTGTTTTTCTTCCCCCACTTTTCTTTTTTGGTACCAGGAATTGAACCCAGGGCCTCATGCTTGCCAGGCAGGCACTGCACCACATGGCCCATTGATTGTATTTTTTATTACAGCTCATAAGGACACTCAAGGAAGAGAACTTTCAGAACTGCTTCAGAAAGTGGCAAGAATGATGGCACAAGTGTGCTTGAGGCAAGGGCAAAGATTTTTGAGGGAGACTGATGTCATTGTGTCTTGAATATATTTTACAAAATTTAAATGTTCAGCATATATTTTGATCACTCTAGCACAAAAGCAGCATTTGGAGAACTAATTGCTGTTGATGTCTAACAAGGTTATATTTGGTCCCTTCAATGGAGTCTGACTTTTTTTATATATATCAATGATTTAACAGGTTTATCATGACAGTGAGGAAGGTCAGAGATACATACAGTTTTATAAGCTAGGGGACTTCCCCTATGTCTCTATCTTGGACCCACGAACAGGTAAGATTTATTTACATCAATTTACAGCCTTGTAACCTGTAAAATTTTTTAGTTACCTAAATAATTGGTATTTTAGCGGGGGATTTAACTGAGTGGCACTGCACCTACCCTGCAAGCAAAAGAGCCTGAGTTTGATGCCTGATACCACCCCCCAAAAAAAATTGGTATACTAATATTTGATGTCAGAAGTGTAATAATTTAGGTGATAGTTTCTTGTTCATGACCTTTATGGGTTGTTTAAATGCCCATTCATGTATATATTGAGAGAATCTTTTTTGGCAACAAAAGATCAAATAATATGGCTAATGTGTTAACTTTTAAGAAATTTCTTGCAATAAAGGGCATATTGCCATGAAGCCCCATTAAACTCCTTTCACTCGCTTTGAGCACTTTATCCCATCGTTCTTGCCACTTTCTGAAGTACTTCTGGGAATAGAAGTTTTGAAATAGAGTCTTGCTGTGTTGCCTAGGCATCCTTATACTTGTAATCCTCCTGCCTTAGCCTCCCAAGTAGCTAAGATTGCAGACATGCACTTCTGTGCCCTATATGTTTTTATTATTTATTGATTGTATTTTAGATACTGCTTTATCTAAATATCATCTTCCAAAATCACAGTAGGTGATATTGGGAGATAAGGTACTTACCCTGTCGTGAAGGGTAAAAATCTGTCAGATCTGTTATAATTGATACAGTCTTTAGGTTATAAAGATACAGTGTAATGTAAGGTAGGCATAGAGATAAGTGTTCATAGTAAACTTTATTCATCTGCAGAAACAGTGAATTAATGAGTGTTCAGAAAAAATGCTGATTTTTACTA
>PVIR01019697.1:0-31617 GCA_004026965.1 Petromus typicus
TTTATTGATTCTCACTTAAATTTAAATAGTCTTAAATGTCTAATGGTACCACTCCAGATACAATTTTCATATAAATAATCACTACTATCCAATTAAACATCTCCTGCTTAAGGTCCTAGGAATCAATTATGTCTAATTAGATTATTCATGGAAGTGCAAAGGAAAAACTAAAAATTGATCCTTACCACAGTAGGTTATAAGATGTATTTGTTTTTTCCACTTTTCACTATGCAGTCTTTCTCTTCACTTTCATGAACTTCAGTAGGAGTTTAGAAATTTCTGTAGAACATTTTGAAAATTCACTAGTTCTTAAACACAACAGAAACACAGTTCATCAGAAAACATGGCAACCTTTTTCCTATGAAATAATAGCAATCACAGCTCCCTGAAGAGCAGATGGGTCTGCTTTATAATCTGAGCATTCCCTCCATAGAAGGCTTTTTGGGTTTTTTTTTTGTTTTTTGGGTTTTGGGGGTTTTTTGGTTTTTTTGAGACATGGTCTCACTTTTGTAGTACAGGCTGGCCCTGAGCTCAGCCTTGAACTGATAGCAATCTTCCTGCCTTTGCCTCCCAAGTGCTGGGTTACAGTCATGAGCCACCATGCCCGGCACTGTGGTATGTGGTACTGATTTCTAGTGAGAGTCTCCATGTGGAGCATTGTTGTATGTGGTTAACTCTGGCCCTTGCACTTACAAGGCAGGCGCCGGAACCACTGAGCTAAATCCCCGGCCCCACAAAAGTATTTTTTCTCAAATATTTTACTAGCATTTGTCCTAAAATATTTTAGAAATCATTTTATTCTTTTGTTGCTTCATTCTTTTTTAAATCACTGCAACAAACAGATGCTCTTGTGCTTTGAAGTTGTTTCTAACTTTGAAAAAAAAATTACCTAAATATGCCAAGAAATGTAGAAATGATATGGCAAGTGGTTCTATAAGAAATTATTTCTTTTGCTAATCACATCTTTCATCTAGAGATTATTTGTTTTTATCTTCAAATCATGTATATATTGAGGAAAAATAAAAAATTACTGTGTTTATACAAATAGATCCACAAAACAGAAATTCTTAGAAAATTCTATGAGAAATTCTCAGAAATTCCCTGAGAGCAGAGAATATTGCATTTTTAAAATTTAATCAATGCTGTTTTAATCTTCATTGCTAATAATTTTTAAACTTTTATGGTCTTATTTACTAGAACGATAATGGTACAAGTGTGTGTGTGTGTGTGTGTGTGTATTTGATTGTACAGCAGGGGTTAAAAGCCCTGGACATATGACCAAGTCAAGCACCTAAAAAAACATTATTTCTATACTTTTAATGAAATTAAGACTTCAAATTTAATTCCTAATACTCTTTTATATAATAATTATAATTAAATAATGAACAGCTCATTTTCAAGTACATAGAGCATATTTTTATCACTAGTCCTTAAAGTACCTTGATAACATGGAAATAAATAATGAAAAGAAAATACTAAATTTATCTTTTAAAGGTTAAGGGATTAGGCTGATTTTTGTCTCATTTAGCCTCAATGTTCAGCGTGAATACTGTTTAACACCTCATCAATTAATCAAATGTAGAATTCTGGTTCTAAAATATTTAAAGACAATAATGGTAAAGCAGTCTCTTGTCAAAGTAGTGGACTCAGTAATGAAATAATGCCCGCCACAGCTGTGCTGTGCATTGACTATCATAGGCTTCACCTACCTGTGACGTTCCCCCTTATCCTGGCTCCATTCCGTCAGCCAGGTTTGCACTGATTGCCTTCTTCAGCCTGGAGTCCCCTTTGGTCTCCAGAGCTCACATCATAGCTTTACTGAAGTACAATCTTGTTATGTTTCCTACAAAAACGCCCACAGTCACTTGTCTGGTTCTTCTCAATCCCCTCTGAATATATTTCTTATAAATACGTCTCTACTTTAAATTTGTTTCATATAGTTACTGAATTGACATCCATTTTTTGTCCTGATGTGAGTTGTTTCCAACTCAGGTGTTCCCTGTCTCCTTTGGCCTGGTAAAAACCTCTCTCTGTGTACCTTGGGAATGTAGCCTACTTCTCCCTCACCCTATTGGCCCAACCAAACATATGCTACAGGGGCCATCAAGGGTAAAACTTAGTGATGGACACTAAAATCAAGCCAATAAATTGTCCCCTTGGGCATATTTTCATTAAATCAGCAAATCAACAGCACCTGAAAGAAAGACTAAGGGATAATGCTCAGGGCTTTTGTTTAAAGGTACAGTTCCCCGGGGCCTCTGCGTCTCTCAGTCTCTCTCCCCACACATTGGTTTGATCACCGTAACATTTCCAGACCTGTGCATAGCCCTTCTGGGCTTCCTCCCTCGGGATCTATGAGAAGGTCCTTCTCTTATTGAGCATGTTTTATGGTGCTGCCCCTCTGTGTCTTTCTTATCATGAGACACAACTCTCTTCCCAGTTGGGCATTCCTGGAGACCATGTATGTTTGTAAAAATAAACTGACAAAGTCAGATAAGAGCCACAAGATGTCTGGCAGCATACACAGGTTTCCTCTAAGAACAATATCCAGTTTCATGTTTGAACATGTAGGCATTAGCCTGTCCATAGTATAACAAAATGTACCATAAAAGACACTCTAAATATCGGTAATCACCTCCTCAGAATCCCCGTAAGAGAAGAGCTAGATTTACTGTCACACTGGAAAGACAGAGAGAGAGAGAGACAGAGAGATGGAAACAGAGACAGAGAGACAAAGAAAGAAATGGAAAAACTGAACAAGAGAAAAAAACTAGTCTCATTAAAATGAATACTACTAGCAGGGCATGGTGGCTTACACCTATAATCTCAGCTTTCAAGAGGCAGGGGCAGGAGGATTGCCACAAGTTTGAGGCTAGCCTGGATTGCATAGTGAGTTTAGGGGCAGCCTGAACTACAAAGAGAGCCCCTGTCTCAAAAGAGCTAAAAAGAAGTGAATACTACTTTACTTTGATCTTTAGCTTTTAAGAAATTTAATTGAAATATATTTCTTTGAATATGTATTTAGGTACTTGATTTATCTTGAGTATTGATATAAATTACCTTTCCAAACTTGAATATCTCAGCCGTAAGACTTATGCACTGTTTTAAAAATATACAACAGAGAGTTTGTCAATTTTGCAAATATTTGAACAAGGCTTTCAAATTAGGTTAAATTTATTAAAATATATTTTTGAAACAAGAAATATGATTTCCACAGATTGGCAAGTTCCTTAAATACTTCTATAGAAATCATGTTTATATAAAAAGACCTCAGCAAAGATTCTGAAATTTTAGTTAGTGTGGAGCTCTAATTCTATTTTTTTTTTTTTTTTTTTTTAGGTTTTTTGAGACAGGGTCTCGCTTTGTGTTCAGGCTGGCCCTGAGCTCAGCCTCAAACTCACATCACAGCAATCCTCCTGCCTCTGCCTCCCGAGTGCTGGGATTACAGGCGTGAGCCACCATGCCCGGCACTGTGGTATGTGGTACTGGTTGCTGCTGGGCATGAGTCTCCACACCCAGTATTGTATGTGGTTACCGGGGAATCGAACCCAGGCCCTTGCGCTTGCAAGACAGGCGCCGGAACCACTGAGCTAACTCCCCGGCCCCTGGAGCTCTAATTCTTAATTAACTAAAAGTTAACTAAAATATAAGCACACCTGAGTTCCATGGATAATCTTCTTTACAAAAGCTAAAATGCTTAAACACAAGACATTTCACAAGAGTCCATAGTTCAACGCCACTCCTCTAGAGATAGACTTCTTTGGTAGGATAGTAACCATCTTTCCTTTTTTTTTTTTTTTAAATTTTTATTTTTTTAGGTTTTTTTTTTTAATTCTCTTTATTGGTACATTAAATATACACATCATGATTGCACTCCATAGTGGGGATTTGTACCAGTATAAGACACAACTTAATTCTCATTTTTTCCCATAGCCCCACCCACCCTACCACCCCCCCATATATATAAAATTTGTTTCCTTACTTTTTTGTTACAATCTCAACATTGTCCCCTTTCATCTTATTTTACATTGAGCATTTTCTATTTCACAATATATAACATACAATAGGGTCTCGCTTTGTGGTTCAGGCTGGCCCTGAGCTCAGCCTACAACTCACATCATAATCCTCCTGCCTCTGCCTCCCGAGTGCTGGGATTACAGGCGTGAGCCACCACGCCTGGCACTGTGATATGTGGTACTGGTTGCTGCTGGGTGTGGGTCTCCACACCCAGTATTGTTATGTGGTTACGGGGAATCAAACCCGGGTCCTTGCGCTTGCGAGACAGGTGCCGGAACCACTGAGCTAACTCCCCGGCCCGATAATAATCATCTTTGAAACATGTTATCAAAAGATACCAGTGTATCTGAGTGTTTGCAAAAGTATTCAAATTGCGTAGCCCCGAAAACAATGAGTTACACAAGTTCTGTGAGACACAGTGAATTTAAGTTAGTAGTGATACCTACAAGATGTTAGAACAAAGTTTCTAAATTACAGCTTCATAAAGAAATGCTATACCTGCTTGACAGTCATGAAAGATGCTCTCACACCTGTTAAAGGAATTATACAGAAGAAAGTCACGTACAACTGGTTTATCCAGCCTGAGAACAACCTAAATGCCAAATATGATCCTTTCCTTTTCCCACTGTATAATCGGACCCTTCTTTTTTCTAAATACAGCAGGCATCCTCTTTCCAAATCTAGTATTTGCTAGAATCATATGCATAAGACTGAAATAATAGTTTCACAAGTTTGATATTTCATACTCATTCTGGAGTATTCTTCATGTTGTTTATTATTTCCACACAATGTCTTAAGTAAAATCTCAGAGCAGCATGTAGGCGTTTCTCTCATATGCTGAAACACACACACACACACACACACACACACACACACACACACGCATTATTTCTAGTTGTGGAGCATGTGCTTTGGTCACCAGTCTATGTGACATCCAGATGTATATTTCTTGTTTTAAAAATGATGACACTGAGTCATACAGAAGAGAAAACAACTATAAATATCTTTAAGAAATATTGCATACAGAAATAACCAAAGGATTAACCTTTTAAATAAAATTTGACTGAATATAATGTCTCCATTTAATGAGTTTACAGTGAGCAAGATTCACAAAGTTCTTATAAAAGTACATGAATATGCTAAGAATTAACTTCAAGTATTTATATTTAGAGCTATGTCTATTTCATGTGCACATTCTATAATTATTTAATGTTAAAGCCATAATTACTACATGATAAAATAGAGATGCAGTTATTATATATTTTATGAAAGACCTGGACTGGAAGAATATTTTAAAATAATTCTAAAATTTGCTTCTACACTCACCTTAATGACAGTTGCTAAAGAGATGACTTTCACAAATGTCTAGGAAACAAGATTGACAAAAGTAGAAATTATTTAATAAAAACCACTATAGAAAGAGCACATTTTGTTGTTGGTTTTTATTTAAACTTTATTTTTTTGAGACAGGGTCTTGCTTTGTAGTTCAGGCTGGCCCTGAGCTCACTATGTAGCCCAGGCAAGTTTTGAACCCACAGCAATCCTCCTGCCTCCGCCTGCCAAGTGCTAGGATTACAAGTGTGAGCCACCACTCCTGGCAGAAAGAGCACTTTTTTTAAAGTACATAGTAAACATTTATGGTGAAAAGTATAAGGATCATATGTTGAAGTCTTGAAACTATTACTCATCACATGGTACCAAACTAGAGACCAGCTGAAGCTTCTTGGAGCCCTTATCTGAACTCAGATTCCATTTTATAACCACAGAGTCACCTCCTGAGACTAGCGCAAGTCAAGTCAGCCTCATCATCTTCACCTAAACAAAATCTAAAGGAATCACTGTTTAGTAACATGAGTGAACCGAGGCATTTCTAGGGCAGAAAGTCTAGGTGGGAAATAACATTTCTAACAGGATCAGTGAGGGTGAAAACACTCCATCAGGTTGGAGACATCCCAGTATGATTACAGAGAAGTATTTACCTGACTGGCTGACTACTTATTTTAGAGGCAATCAGAAATATTGATATTAACTCTTGTAGGTTAACGATTCTATTATAGCTGGAATGATAAAATGAATGCAAAAAGATTAAAAGTTTATATTTCAAACAATTAATACAGACAAATTTCTTCCTTCATATTGTGACTTCAAACTCCATTTAAATGTAAAGTATGAATACTAGGACTGATATCTTTGCATTTTATTCTTTTAACTGGCAATTACATTTTATTTCTTTTTTTCCCAGTATTAGCAAAATATTACCTTTGTTCCTAGGTAAGTCAGACATATTAACTATTAATATAAAGTTTATATATTCACTGTATGTAATAATATTGTAATACAAGTGTTTTTTCTCTGAAAGAAAGTATACATTGCAAGATATAAACACAAATGATCATCATTATTAAAACAAACATAAAGAAGTATTTCAACTTTAGTTTTGTTGAAGTTTACCAATATTCTCCTATAGACAAGCTGCTAGAAAAAAAAATCATTCTAAATTAGATTCACCCTTCTTTATCTTCCTTTCCTGCCCTAAGTTTATTTTTCTCAGATCAGAACTTAAATATATTATTCAATATTGTTTAACAGAAAGAAAGAAAAAAAAAAGGATAAATTCCATGAGATACCTTCTAGATAAACCTTAAAAACTTGAAAATTTGTTTATTATGATTAGTTAAAGTTTGATAGAAAACATAATGCATAAGTAGGATATGTAGCTTGACTTTGAGAAAAATTCCATCCTGAAGACTGTAAACAGAAGAATTTGCTTTGCTTTCAAATATTTCAGTATGCTCCTCTGTCAACTAATTTTACATGATATTGGTTTTTTATATGTGATTAGGAAGATATAGGAGTAAGTTTATTATATTTTACAAGCTATGTACAATGATTTTTTGATGACTTCTCAGATGGGATTTTTATCTGAGTTTAACATTCAGAAAATGGATTTTAATGCTGCCTCTCAAATACTCATCAGATTGACTGTTCTCTGCCTTGACTAAAATGCATTAACAAAAAACTGTAAATGATAACTTTATGGATCAAGAGGATAATGACATATTGAATATCAGTATTTCCTTTCCTGAAGACCAATAGCAAAGCAGCAAAACAGGAAGAAAGGATGGAGAGCAATAGTGGAAAGTGAGATAGGACGCTCAAAAAGAAAGTTCTGTCCTGCAGACGGAGGAGTTAGACTGTAAATCAGTCACACGAAAACGAAGGAAGTTTCCATTATTCCAGGGATTCATTTTCCTGAGGTTTCCAATGTCAGTTAATTGACAAATTTTTTCTCTTGATAGTTAATACAGAAAAATATTCTGAATAGCAATACCAGATGATCTTAATGTTCATAAATTACATCAATTAGCTATAGTGTGTGTATTTTAAAATATTACTTAATACATGTACTAATATTTGAACTATCTTAATTGGAGTGATCATTTCAATAACTAAAAGCATAACTGTATTATAATTTTAATATCTGTAATGATTTATATCATTTTATATTTTAGGACCAAATCTATCCATACCATTTAGAATACTGTTATTTACCTAAATGTAAAGAAAATTGTTAGAGATAATTGTGATCTTAGTGACTTTCTTGTAACCAGGACAAAACACTCAATAACCACAACTTAACAGAGTTGAGATTTCCTCTGACTCAGTTTTTAGAGAATTTAATCCGTAGTGCTCTGGCTCTGGGGAAGCAATGCCATGTTAGAAAGTTCTGGTGGAAGAAAGCTGTTCATACCATGGTAGCCAGGAGGCCGAGAGAGAGGAGGGTAGTACCCAAGAATGGGAATGTACCCTTCCTTGTCACACTCCCCATAACCCGCCACTCTGACCAGGCCCTGTCTCCAAGAAGCACATATGTAACTGTATACTAATGAGGGCATTGTCATTGATGAAATAGCACTCTATGATCTAATAGCCTTCCACAAATCTTACCTCTATATACATATAGATTCCAGGGACACTGTGGACATAAACCCTAACCATTGTTGGCTTTTTATATACAATTCGCGTGCCAAATGTGATGGCAAAATTTTGTGACTGAGGAGTCGTAGACTTCTCCCAACAAGATGCAGCACATCTGAGGATGGCAACTTTGGACAGATCAGCACAAATCACCTTAGGAAGGCAAATCTCACACTGATGACTTCCTACTATTTAAATGTTATTGAGGTTGGTCTGAACACAGCCTCGGGTAGCAAAATGGCGAAAGATATTGTCTAGGCTCCTGTTGTGTTTGGAGAAAGGGAAAGTTAATTTTTTCCGTCAGCCGTGAGGACCTGCAGTCCAATGTCTTTAATAGAGAGACTGCCAAGACAGCAGAGAAGGGATGCTAGGAATTACTTTCTCTCCTTTCCCCCTGTGAACAGTATGAAGAAGATGACTAAAAGGGTAAAGTGACTTAGCTGGGAAATAGGGAAAGGATTAGCTTTTTTTCTTTTTTACTCTTTTTTCCTTTTTGCTGATTAAAACCCATCTTCTCCCTCCCAGGCAACAACATGTCTTTGAGATTAAATTCACTATTTTCTCTGGGGAAATACAAAATTAATTTGATCTTCATTTAGCAATAATCTCTAAAGTGTAGCACATGTGCACAATTACAATGACTTTGCAGAAGCTAAGTTTCTTCAGCACCTACAGGGAATAAGTCCTGACATTATGTTAGTCAGCTTTGCATCATCCTCATTGGTTCACAGACTGTTGCATTCGAGACTTAGAATTTTCACTCGGTAAGCAACAGTACTGGCCAGTATGTAGGTTTCTAGGGGAAAAAAATGTAAGATGCAGAGGCTCATGTTTTCTGTAATTTAGTTTCAGGAAAATTCAAACATGTGAACAAATAATCCTCTGAACACGCACAGGCAATGATCGAAGTATCTGTAAAGGGTTGTCATGGTCTGTGGTGGTGGTGGGGGTTATAAACTGACTTTGTTCTCAGTGCAGCTGTCTTTCATAGTACACAGACCTAGAACTTCCACAGACACTGCAAAGTGTCTCTGACCGACTCAACAAACACAGCTTGCTGACAAAGCGAATCTATGTATTGTTCAGTAGTGTTCTTGCTACTGTGCTGCATAACATCAACATTACTTTGAGTCATGCCTATGTGGAAAACATGTTCCCTAAATATGGTCACAATCAATTGTTTCAGAAAGCAGTGAATTGAAATTCCCAGCTGATATATACTGTTTATGAGGTGGATCAATTTTCACTTATTCACAGTTTTATAAAATCTGTCATTGTAGCTTCAACACAGTTTCTGTGTACTACTATATGGAACCCTAAAAGATAACCCAGACAACTTTGGTAAATTGCAAATGGTATAATGGGACCCTAGTTAGACCTATTTACCTTTGATCTTGCCTTCTGCATAATTCCTTGAGAGAGGATACACAAGGGCATAGGTGGAGGCCAGAAATGGAAACAAAGATGTCTCAACTCAGAACTAACCTTTTGCCCTTTTATGTTACCAAGTTCAGCGAGTCTCACCATTTCTCTAGATTCACGTTTTATAAAACTGTTACCATGAAACCAAACAAGATACCATTTCATGTCCTCAGAAGGCGGTAATATTAATAGGAAAGGATTCAGAATATTCGCACATATTTTTCAATTTCTGAATTACAATAAATTATGGAATGTTAATAGATAAGTGAAAGATAATATTAAGTAAAGGTACATTAAAGTAATGAGATTATAAATATATATTAGCTTCTGTATGTTTTAACATATTAATTCAATATCTATTTTCATTACACTTTATTCAATAAGTATAAACCTGTATTCTAATTTTAAATGATGAAACAGAACAGAAAAGAGTGTCCAGGATGATTGCAAATTCTACAAACTTTAATGTAATACATACACTTCCATAAACAAGGTATTGGGTATACATATATATTTTTCCTTAGGATATTAAGACTTTTTTTCATAAATAAGGTATTGGGTGTATATATATGTAGCTTTTTTTTTTTTTTCTTTCACTGCAAAGTTGAGGCTAAACTTGAACTCACTATGTAGCCCTGGTTGGCCTCAAACTAGCAATGAAACTTCTGCTTCAGGCTCCTGAGTGCTAGCTGAGTTTGACTGTATTTGGCACATAGTTTTAAGTGGATTTTATTCACATAGTTTTAATGTAGTAATTATTTTAAAGTGAAGAAATATGTTTAAATATCTAGAAGCTTCACAGAAATTGGCAAAGGCTGATAATGCAAAAATAATTATACAATTATGATAAATCTATAGTGTTAAATTTATAATAATTTTTAGGAAAAACTTTAATATTTGTCATATATTTTTGTACTGATGAAACATATTTGGGCAATGAAGTTAAGTTTAAGTATTAAAAATCATACAATCCTTGCCACTAAAAAGACTAGTCTTGTCATTTCATTAGGTGATAAGGTCCCTAAAATCATACAAGCATTATATATTTACATTTCAAATTTGTTCAATAATTTTCTCTGCCCTTCATATGAAATCCTCACTCCATTTGAAATTCCTTTAGCAATATAGATTGATACCTTCTAACAGAGTCACAGGAAGCTGTGTGCAAATATGCTCCTGTCCAGTGTTACTGTGCTTAAATTTAGAAACACAAGACCCAGAAACTAAGCAAGCAAAAATTAGTTAGCTGTGTAGTATGTTAGCATAAAATGAGTGTGTGAGATAAAAAGAGAAAAGAAAAGTAAATGTTTAAAAAGTTAGAGGATTTTGCGAACAGAAGTAGGGAGAGAAATTAGATTGGTAAGCTCAATTAGTATAGGTCTATTTTTTAAATTATCTGACACATTTATCAATTCATTTAGTTTGTTGCCTCTGACACTCTGCTAGGACTAATCTGACATTTTGCTAACAGTCACAGAAGGTTCATGTGCACCTCATGTTGTTGCCTGAGTTTTGATCAACCCAACTATGCCTGTTCATCCCTGAGTTAACTCCTCACTGATTAAATTATTTAGAGCTCAGCTAAAGTCTTCATCCATCATTTTCAATATGTATGAAGACCACACTCTTATTTAATCAGAGTATTCATTTGTATGGCTTGCTCTATACAAATACGACACTATCAGTTGGTTGGCTTAAATATCAGAAATGTATTACTACCATAGTTATAGAGTTTAGAAGTGCAGGCCACGTTAGATGGGACACCCATAATCCCAGAACTCTGGGAGGCTGAGGCAGGAAGAACACAAGGTTGAGCCTTACCTAAGACATTTAACCATTTAGTGAGAACCTGTCTCCAAAGCAATGAATGAATAAGTGAATATATTTAAATAAAAAGGAGGACTGTAGGCATAGCTCAGTTCATAGTCCATGAATTCAATGCTCAGTAATAGAAAAGAAAAGTTAGATCGCAGTTGTGTCGAGCTACAACACAGAAACTATTCTGTCCTTTCCTCTTAGCTTCTACTGAGGCTTCGCTGCCTGTCTTTGTTGCTCCCGGCATTCATTATTATTATAACCACCCTCACTTATGAATATTGTCTAAGTATTGTTTTAATTGTTTTCGATCTGCAACACTGGTGGAACTGTTAGAATTATCATGTTAGTGTCACTTTATTTACTAAAGGAAACAGAATTTTATAAAAAATGAACAAATTCAGTGAAAATATCTACTCCCTTCAAATAGACATTATTCTCAAATTTTATTATAATGTGTCCAGCTATTAAATATTAATACATAAAATTTATTTATTATATAGTTATAAAAACTATCATTTCCTCCATAAAATGGTAATTAATTTGTACTCATTCTATAATCATGATAGATTACTTCAGACTTATTAAACACCTTAGATATAAAATTAGAACATATTAATCTAAAAATTTATCCTGAGGTGACACACAATTAATGATTTTCATCCAAAGTATATGTATTAGTTGTAAAGAAACACAAATACTCTAACTGTCCACAATAACAAAGTAAGAGATTGATAGGATAATCATTTGATGTATATTTTATATATGGGTGCAAAACATTAAATGAAATGATTTCATTCATATTCACAGACTTACCCACAAATGAAGTAATAACATAAAACTTTGACATTGTTTTCCTGGATTAAAATAACCTAAATGACCTCCAGAGTTCAGTTCAAGGTTCATCTGTTTACTCAATCTGCTGCTTGAGGCAGGGTGAGAAGAGAAAATTTATTTGAGAGAAGAATGAGGTAATCAGTGGGAAGACATGATTGAATACTGACAATGTGTCAGCAAGTTTCTTCTTTAATTTATGATTTTAATCATAGAAAGTCGACTACAGCTGGGAGATGTTCTCATATTTTCACCAGTATACCAAGTGCCACAGGGGTTCACATTAAACTTCACTCAACTGAAATATTAACAACATATTCAATATTTCATTCATTCTTACATTCATTCATTCATTAAATAATTATTCAGTACCTGCTATGTGCAGTGCTTTGGAGATACATGACTGCCCAACAGGTGAGAAGCATAGTAGACGTATCTAGCTAAAAGTTTTATTATACTGAGGATTTGAAAGAAGGTTTTCCAGGAGAAATAATATCATTCCTAAATCAAATGAGCAGTTAGGAATTAACTGCTAATTCTCTTAGCTTGTGTAAGCTAAAAAAAAGAAGTTGAAATGTTATACAAAACAAGAAAGTTGAAGTCCTTGGCAGAGAAAATGCAGCAAAGGTTTGGGGCAAATAAGAACATAACCCTTTCTAATTTAAGTTTGGCTGGCATGAGGTTACATGTGACACAAGTAGGCACTTGTAGTATTTCAGCCATGTCAACAAATGTGGAATGTATAATTGTTGCAATCATAGCTCCTGAGGGATTTTTATTTGTGAAGAAGATATGCAGATTGGTATTTTAGAAAACTTACTCCAGCTGTATAGAGAAAAAATTGAGTGACAAAAAAAGCTAGAATCCAAAGAAATACAAGATGGCTGCTATAAAGCACAACAGAGCTGCTCTGTACATGGGCCATGAGGTTAGGCTAAAAGAGGCCAAAAGATAATAGTGGGAAAAGTGCACCTTGGGTGTTGAGCAGTTGTTCTGCTGGGCTGTATAACAATAGAGTACTGATCAAAATCAAAAGAGATACCAGATGTATGACTTCATTAGAAGGAAAATTCATCCACAAAAAGGCAAATCTCTGCTGCTCAGTAGGTAATTGCAATCGTGGATTTAAATTGAAGAAGACGTTTTGCTCCTCCTGTGGTCATTGGAGAAAAGAGCCACAATTTCAAAAACCTGTGTTTATGGTGTCTATACTGAGTTCAGAACATGGGACCAATGAAAAGAAAGTCAGTTTTCCCAAACAATTCTACATTTTTCACTGGGTTAGTTGGTCCTAGTACTAATATATTGTGTCTGAATATTTTTTATTCTGTACTTCATCAGCAATATTTTAAAACATTTTAAAATTATTTATGGACTGCACAATGTGCCCCTTTCATCTAAAGAAAACACAATAAATATTTTCTTACTAAATTTATAGAGCTATGCCATTATTACCATAATCCAGTTAAAACATTTCATCATATCAACAAGTTGCCTGAAACAAAAGTTTAATTAATCCCCATTCTCAAACACCATCTAAACAACTAATGATCTGTGTCTAGCACCATAATTTGCTTTTAATGGACATTAGTGTAATGGAATCTTACAGTATTTAATCATTCTGAGTCTGTATGCTTCGACAATATGCTTTGATTTGACAATCTGTTGCAATGTATTATCAGTTAGAGTCTCCTTGTTGCTAAATAAGGTTCAATTGCTTGGTTTTACCACATTCCTATTATGTTATCTTGAAAAATAATTCAATGAATATTTGCATACAAGATTTTGTGTGAAAAATACTTTTATTTATTTTTCATCCTAGAAGTGGAATTGTTTTATGTTGAATTTATCTTTGACTTTCAACAAAATGCCAATTGTTTTCCAAAATGACTCATCCACTTTACATTCCCACCAGCAATGTATTTCAATTTGCACATGTGCTTGTCAATTATGTTATCTATGATCTCTATATATTACAAATTTTTAGTCTGTATTTCCATAATCTATAAGAATATTGAGTATTTTTATATATCAAACAGGTATCTGTATATTTTCTTCTGTAAAATTTCTAATAAATTATTTTACACATTTAAAAAATTAAGAATTGTGTTACTTATTAACTTGAAAGCATTCATTAATGCTTTCCTGGAAGTTTTATAGATTTTTAGTTTTAGTCTGTAGATCAATTTTGTGTTATTTATATGTATATGAGATGATTTGTTTCTTTTTTCTTGTTGTTTTTTCATATAGTCTGGCCCTTCTTTCTTCTCTTCCTCCCTTCCTTCCTTTCTGCTTTCCTTCCTTCTCTTTTCTATCCTTGCTTTTCTTTCTACGCAACCTAGCTTTGCTTATGGAGACACAGTTATCCTCAATACAATTTGAAGAATGGCATTTTCCCATGAAATTATTTGAACACATTTGAACTTACGCAAAATATAGAAATTTTCTTTCTGAATTTTAATGATATTTATTGTTCATACCAGAACAGTTTTCCTAATATTAAATTGTCCATTTTCTCTGCCTTGATAATAGTTTTAAAACAAGAGAGTTGCTATTGAATTCTTTTCAAAATTGTTTTGGCTTTTATGTCCTTTGAATTTCTGTAAGAAATCAGGATCACTATATTCCCCAAGGATGAGTTATCTAAAATCTGCTAAAAGCAATTCCTGTTGGAATTGTATTAAGTTGTGCTTGAATTTTAGATCAAAGTATGAAGACAGATTAATATTGTGATTGGATCATACCTTCCAAACTATAAATTTTTATTCAGATCTTTAATTTTTTTTTCTCTTTTGAGACAAATTCTTTCTTTGTAGCTCAGACTGGCCCTGAACCTACTACTATGTACCCCAGGCTATACTGGAACTCACAGCCATCCTCCTGCCTCTGCCTCCTGAGTGCTGTAAGTAAGCCAAGAGCCACCATGCCTGGCTTCAGATCTTTAATTTTTCTCAGTAATATTTTATTTTTCTCATAAAAAGCCTTGCATTTCTTCTGTTAAATTTATTTCTAGGCATTTTATTCTATTGTATGTATAGTTTTTCTTAATATTAACCATTATTTGTTCCTGATATATAGAAATATATTTGGGATTTGCAAATAAATATATTTGGATTTTGCAAATTAATTTTATATTTTTCCCTTTTAAAACTATCTACACACAGTTCTATCATTTACAGATAAGTAGCTTTTTATATTCTCTCTCAATATATATGCTGTTTTCAATTTCAAAGGCTGAAATCACAAGAAAAATTATAGGTAACAAAGGAAAGAACACTTGCTTCCTCTTTCTTACTTTAAGGTAAACAAAACAGATCATTATGTTTTAATAGAATGCCAGCTGTTGACTTTTTCACAAATGTCCTTTATTATTTGGGAAAGGTTCCTACAAATACTAATATGCTAGCAAGTTTGGTTTTTTTGTTGCTTCTGTTTAATCAGGAATAAATACTGAATTTGTTGAAAGCTTTCTCTGTACTTATTTAGATGTGATTTTGTCTTTTCTTCTACTGTGAATAATTTTCAAATGTTGAAGTAGGTTTGTACTCGGTGTAGGGCATATTGCCATGTATGTGTTGGTGAATGAACTATGTTAATATTTTATTAAGAATTTTAGAATGGTGTACCTGATAAAATTAGGACAGAAGTTTGACATTTTTGCAATATGTTTCCCTGGGTATAGTACCAGTAATATTCACCTCCAGTGATTTAATTGTGAAAATTCACCTCTTGTTTCTTTGCTTACAATGTTTGGGTGATTTGTGGTTGTTTATTATTCAAATATTTTGATAGAATTCACCACATAACCATCTGCACTTTTCTTGGTGGGGGGATTTTAATGAATGATTCAACTTCTGAATGAATGACATAATCTTATTTTGCTATTTGCTCATAAATTATTTTAGAAAACTTGTGCTCATCTAGTAATACTTTATTAATTTTATCCAAATTGCCTAATTTATTTTCTCCATCGTTTACAATATTCCCATGGTATTGTTTTAATTACTATATAGCCAGAAGTCTTATCTTTAATTTTAATAATTATAATATCTTCTGTATTTTCAACTTCAGTCTAAATAAAGTTTATTATTTTTGTTAATCTTTCAGTAACCAATCTGGATAATTTAATTTTTTTCTAATATTTTTTCTCTTTTCTATTTGCTTTCTATTTTATTTATTTTTTCCCTTTTTCTTATTTTATGTTTATTTTAACATTCTAACTTTGTAAGCATCTGATTAAATTTTTGCTTTAAAATTCATTCAAAGTGTCATTTTTCAAAAAATAATTTTAAATGTTAAAAGGATAAATAGTCCCATAATTTGTCTGTGGTATATTTTTTTCTATTCAGTCCAAAATTATTTTTATTCCTCTCGTGTGATTTTTTAAATTTTGCCATATATTACTCAGAACTGTTTTATTAAATTTCTAAATATTAGGATCTAAAATTTAAAATTATTGGAAATTTACTCAGATATACTTTACAGGTTAGTACATGATATATTCTGGAAAATTCTCTATGAGTTCTTAAAAGAAAACACCCTCTTGGGTCAAGCATGCTATATATGTCAACTAGGTCAGATCACTGATAGTGTTTTTCTAATATTCTTGATTTACTCCTAGTTGTTTTATTAGTTACTGACAATGAAATATTAAATTCAACTACACTAGCTGTGGAATTGCTTATTTTCCTTTGAATTTCATCAACCTGTTCCATAGTTAAAGATTTTGTTGGGTGTGAATAGTTATAACTATTCTATGTACCTAATTAATATATATGAAGTGTTAGGTAATTATTGTCTATATTGAATATCTTTATGTCTATATAGTGACATTATGTGTATTTTGACTGACATTGGAGAACAATAATAGCTGTTTTAGAGTGTGCCTTGGTTTGTATATCTTTTTCCATCTTTTCCCTTCAATCCATTTGTAGTTTTTAATCTAATAAATATCTTTATAGACAGTACATAACTGCATCTTGCCTTTTAATCTATTATGATAATTTCTACCATGTGAATTTATACTTAAGAACTTTCACATTTGAAATAGTTATTGAGTGATTTAGATATTTACTTTGTCATTTTAATGACAAAGTAAAATGTCATTAAAATGTCATTTTAATGACATTATCTCTATATATTTTCTCATTTTTGGATTGTTATATTGCATTCATTTGTTACATAATTATACTTGATTATACGTTTTGAATTTCTGTGTCAACATTTTGTACTGTATATAGTTACTGTCTAATGCTTTATCTAGCATTCAGTTGTGCATCTTACTTTACTGTGCACACAAAGAGTTGGCAGAGATTGTGCTCACAACAGCATCCTCAGGGACCAAGCCTCGCTGGTTTCTCCTCCTTGATTGACACACGAGTGTCACATCCATCAAAGGTAGGACTAGATGTTGATATCATCTTCCAGAACAAATAGAATGACTTGGTTTTTTTATGGTGACAGAAAAAAAAATTTTATCTATTTTCGCTGCATGTGCAGCGAATCTCTGCTGACAGAGTAGGAGATGGGGAGAACTGAGAAGAAATAAACTCAACAAGAGTGTCCTGGTTTCCCACTGCTTTTTTTTACCTGGTCCAGCGATTCTGGGGAAAAAAATCATTTTGTGCACTACTTCTAAGACTCTGGCTGATATGCAGTGTGCTCAAGTGTTTGTTATTTTGTTTTGTTTCATGATTGCTTTTTGTAGAAAGAACTTGCTTATCTCTTAACTTGGAAAAAGCAGAAAATATCATCAAAGTTTTAGGGTCGTAACTTCCAAGACCTCAAATAGTTTGGCAAGTGGGCTGGGGGTTTGTGTCAGGCAACTTGACAGCAGTTTGAATGAGAAACACCTAGCAAATGAGTGGAGCACTGTGTGGGCGTGGTGTGGGTGATGGACAGGTTGACCGGGAACTAAGAAGGGCAGATTCCCCTAGATACGAATGGAACTTAGCAACAGACTTGCAGTCTGGAGAGAATAAAAAGGGAAAGAAGAAAGAAGTCTTCCCTTTTGCTTTCAGAAGGGCTCTGGTCTTTGTTCTTGCCTTTGGATAGTCATCTCCAGTTCTTCCAGCTTCCAAAACAGACTAGTTAGCCTTCCCACCCTCCTGCTGTTCAGCAAAGAGACACACACCAGACTCTGCAGTGAGCACCAAGCCTTTGACTCTTTACTCAATCCTTCAACTTTTCAGCTAGCATGCATCCATTTTCATTTTTCTGTCCAGATTCTACAGGTGACCATTGTAAGCCTACTAAGAAATCAAAGATAGATGATAGATAGATAAATGATACATAGGTAGATAGATGATAGATAGATAGATAGATAGATATAAAATAAATACATAGATACATAGATAGATATTATTATATCAGCTGTAATTCTGTAGTGAACCTTAACTTAAACAATCTTTGTACCATTTTGAAGGTTAAGCAACAGAGAGAGTTTTTCCAAGCATAAATACAAGACAACTCAACGGGTCAGAATAGCTTATTCTACCTAAAGTACCTTAAAATGGAACATATCTACCTTTTGGTGCACCAGGTTTTGAAAATATCCCAAACTACAGTAGCCTATAGTTCTAGAACTTTTATCTAGTACCATCATTATGTGAATTTAAATGTCTAACCATGCTAAATCGAAAATGAGATTGCAAGTACAGTTGCTACACAATTCACTGCCAATAAAGTACTGGGTAGTGACTGAAGCAACATTTTATTTCTAAAAATATTCACTTATGGTCAACTGGCTATATTTTCTATGAACACAGTGGTGTCGAGAAAGCTTAGCTTCAAATGAAAAATTTAACTATGAATGAATAATAACTAACTCATGAAATATATTTTTCCAGATTTTTTAAAAAATGGATGCATCTACACAAAGAGAGTAAATATATTATCATGTTCAGTTCAATTCTGAAAGTGATGTAGAATATTTCTGTGCATACAATCTTAATTTATTTGTTTGTCTTAATTTTTTGTTGTTTTTGTATTGAGGATTGAACATAGGACCTTAAGATTGAACTATATCCCTGTCCCTTTTTTACTTATTTTTATTTTAAAACAGTCTCTCTCTATTATTAAATGGTGTAGACGGGGAATCAATTTGCAGTCCTCCTGCCTCAGAATCTCAAATTTCTAGGATTTAGATATGTCCCACCATACCCATTTGTAATCTAGAATTTTTTCCTTTGATTTTAGTTTTGCTTGTTTGCTTTTAGTGGTACCTAATTTCTCAAGCATTGTACAATGTTAAAAAGTCCGAAAAACATAGGAAAGTGGCATAGTTTTCATAAGTTTACAGAAAATAAAGGAACATGCCCAATTTTAACTGTAAAAGTATTGTGAAAGACATTGTAGTAGAAATATATCAATATCTTACCTTGTGGTAAGAGAGGAGAGTGACCTAATATAACTGAACGTCTAGCCCACATCCAAAGCATGCTTGGATAGTAGAAAGACTGCTGAGAGACCTAAGAAAATGCCCAGAGTTGGCTTTTGAGGAATAAATTTTATTAATGTTTACTCACAGTTACTAGAATGGCAGGTTAGGACACACTGACAATAAAAGAGAAAAGTCTACAGGTCTAATCACTCAGAAAGTCCACAAATGAGCGACCTCTTCAGTGCACCATGTGAGAAAATCCCGAAAACAATGTCTGCTCAACAAGAGCATCACTCATTAACTTCCCTAGGAACAACTACTAAACAGCAGCTCTCAGGGGGAAGATTTAGCTCAGTGGTACTGCACCTGCCTCACAAGATCCCGAGTTCAATTGCCCAAAGCACAAAACAAAACACCACTACCAAAAACAACAACAAATTCACCCCAAAAAACCCTCGCAGGAGAAATATTTTTGGTGAGCTTTGGGCTGGATAAGTATTAATGGAAAGTAGAGTGTTCATTGTTGGCTATTAGAGCCATTGCAATCCAGTAATGGTCCATTCACATTTTCACCAGGAGAGGCTTTAATCATAAGATGAAACTACAAAGCTGTTCCTGTCTAGGTAATTCTAAGTATACCCACCTTCTAATGTTTGTTAGATAGTACTGACCTAGATTGTCTCATCCTTATTTGGTTATAGTGTACCCTTGGGAAGAGTCTTTGGAATGCAAAAGGGGCATTTCAAGAACATATTTCTATGTGTTTTGGCATTTCTCAGAGACAGAAGGAAATTTTTGATGTAGACACACAAAATAATGTACTGTTAGAGTGATTACTGCTTCCTAGGAGACTGGGTATAAAATTTTATTTATATAGCCAAAGCAGAGTCAACCTGGCTGTTCTAAATTTCATCTACAACAAACATAACCATGAACATTGTACATTTAATACATGCAATATAAATGGCTAATGATTTTATTTCTCCTGAATAGTGAGACATAGTCTTTTCATTGTACTAGAGTCCTTAGCTTGAGAGTAGTTTAGGAAACATCTTATACCTATTAGCTTGAAAGAAATGTTTTGCCTTATTCCTTTAGCTATACCCATAATTACAGATCTACAAACTATTTTTGGACTCATTGTCCTTCATTTTTAGTTTGTGCACATCAGTATTTATTAACTGTTAAAACAATCACGCCACCTATTTGACTTCGTGTGTTTTCGGGGGTATAATATGTAGTGTGATATTTATTTATTTATTTATTTATTTATTTATTTATTTATTTATTTTTGAGACAGGGTCTCTCTTTGTAGTTCAGGCTGGCCCTGAGCTCAAACTCACATCACGGCAATCCTCCTGTCTCTGCCTCCTGAGTGCTGGAATTACAGATGTGAGCCACCACACCCAGCACTGTGCTCCGTAGTACTGGTTGCTGCTGGGCGTGAGTCTCCACGCCCAGTATTGTATGTGGTTGTCTGGGGAATCAAACCCGGGTCCTTGAGCTTGCAAAACAGTCACCAGAACCACTGAACTAAATCCCCGGCCCCCTGTAGAGTGATATTTATAAAGGTATCCGTTTTTGAAAGTGAAATCCTGCCATGTTATATAGCAAGAGTGGTGAAAAACACTTCACTTTGACATAGTATTCAGTGGTTAAGAAAACCACCTGAAATTTTCTCTAAAGTGCTATAACTTGTTTATTATTAGCATATTTTTGTGATACAAAAATACTTACATTGATTCGGGAACTGGTTCTTATGTATATAATATCTTAAGTCTTTTTAGTTCCTCTTCTTTTCCTCTCCCTACCTCCTCCCTATTCCCAGGTTAAACTCATTCTTTTAAGTATCTGTAAATGTGGGTCTTAAGTGTGCTTATTCTTATAGAAGATTTTTCTGTGCTCTTTTGAATCAAAGTAAGCATGGCCAGGAATGCTAACAATTTAGGAAAATTCACATTTTTACATGCTAAATTAATATGTGTTAACACTTCAGAGAGAGACAGGCATAATAAGTTTGGAATATTGATGGCTTTAATATAAATTATAATTAACACTATAATACAAACTGTGCTTTGGGTGGTAATAAACCATCCAAATGCTAATATTTACTGCAAAAATAAAGTGACATTTAGGAGTTGAATATGACTCAAAGAGTTGTGAAAATTAACAAAAAAAAAGCCAGTTCCAAAGAAATCAAAGAGACACAAATAAAATCATACATTAATCTCTAACCTATTCTTGTCCTAAGTTGTACCAGCTAGAGAATATTTTTTAAAATTCTACATTTTTTCTACAAGGGCACCTACTATAGAGGTAAGTGTGTTAATATACCCACACATACACGATTCACATATCCAGTGAAATATGTATATGTTTAAGACTATTTTTTGCCCTGTACAGTCTCCATACCACTTCATTTCTTTTCTTTTTGTTTTTCTACATTTCTTTCTTTACTTCTGTTCCTCTTTTTTCTTTGCATTCTTTTAAACTGAGTGTAAGTTTATTGTATGGAGACATTTATTCCCATCAAGGACATATATTAATGCAGATTTAATTGGCAATTTTATGTGTAATATGTTAATGAATTCATTCTTTAAAAAATAATTTGAATTCATGAACTGTTAGTATTAACAACCAATAAATGAAACAGATAAAACAAAAGTTTACAATTATAATAACTAATTTTAATTAAAATTAATTGAATGGATAGTTTTCTATGTTTTATTTTCATTTATTCTCTTACTTTATTAAGTATATGGTTTTTGTATATTTTCCTCTTTTCCAAATAAGGTTGTATTCACTCTGTTGAGTATTCCCTTTCTGTGTAGAAATTGCTTAGTTTATTTTAATTTCATTTATTTATTTTTAATTCAAATATTTATTGGTACATTATCATCGCATTCAACACTGAATTTGTACCACATGTGACATGACTTGATTCTCATTTTTCCCTTCTCCCACCCACCCAGCATTTCCTCACCGCTATGTACATAAGCGTTGCTTCATATTTTTTACTATCACATTTTTTCCATCATTATTTACTCCTACACCCTCTTCCCTATAAATATTTTCTATTTTACAATATCAACTATATATAGTAAATTCACTTACATTTTCATTTTCCCATATCATTGAAAACATTCGATATTTACACATCTGTGACCTATTTATTTCACTTATGTACCTCGAGGTACATCAACTTGAGTATGAATGATTCAATCGTATCATTTTTTTTGGTAATTGATTAATTTATTTGTATGTCAAGTTTAAGCACTGTTGCATTTTCCTACGAGCGGCTCATCTGTTAGCTCTAGTTACTAATAATGGAAAAGAGGTAGAGAAAGTAGAAAGGCTGAGATGAGGTCTCAGAGAGAACAGCAGTAGGAACTTCATATAGTCAAATTCACACTGTATATTCCTTATTTATAAAATCTAGAGAAGAAGGCAAGTCAAAAATATCTAGAAATAAGAGTTAATCTTTTAGTCACATTTTAGTCAAATTTGAGAGTGTTATGAAGTGTTGCATGTCAAGGAAAAGCAAATAATAGCAATTTGATTACTTTAGTAGTAATCTAACATATAATATTAAATTTGTGTTTTAAATTTTTTTTTAATTATCTTTATTGGTACATTAAATATACACATCATGATTGCACTCCATAATGGGGATTTATACCAGTATAAGACACAACTTAATTCTCATTTTTTCCCATAATCATATCATTTTTAATGGCAGGATAATACTCCATTCTTAAAAGAATCACATCTTCTTTATTCAGTCTCCAGTTGATATACATTTTGGTTGTTACAAAATTATTTATCTGTTTTTGCTTTGGTTCCTTGTGTTATTAGATTCATATCCCAAAAGTCAAAGTCTTTTTAGACATCATGGAATTTTTTCCATGTTTCCCTCTATTAGTTTTATAATCTGTTCTGGTATTTAAGTCTTAACTCCATTCTGAATTGATTTTTCTTTTGATGTGATATAATATTTAAATTCCTTCTTCTATACTTTGATATACAGTAGGTACAACATCAAGTATTGAAAAGAACATCATTTCCCCTTATGCACTAATATTCTTTCCAAAATAAGTGAATCATATATGTGCACATTTGTTTCTTGCCATTCTATAATGTTCTATTTATTGAACATGAAAAATGTCATGAAAAGTGTTATGCTGTAGTGATTGCTATTGCTTGGTAATAGACTTTGACATCAGGTAGTGTGAAGCCTCAAATTCTGCTTTATATTGTTTTGTTCAATATCACTTTGACCATTTGGGGGGTCTTTTTGTTCCATACAAATTTTTGGTCTGTTTTTCTATGGCTGTGATCATTGTCACTGGAATATTGAGAGAGTTCTCACTGAATTAGTAAATGTTCCAAGTAAAATGGATATTTTAGCAAAATACATGCAAATCTTCCACTCTATTAATGTAGTATGTGTTTCATTTATTCTGCCCTCCCCTCTCTTTCGTGATAACCAGAAAATTAACTCAAGCCCTTGTGCTTGAAAAGTAGATGTGGTCCCACCTCAGCTTACTCCCTGGCTCTTGTGCCCTCCTTTTCATTTACTTTTGTCAATGTTTTATGGTTTTCATTATACAAGTCTTTAATTTCCCGGGGGAAATTATTCCTAAATGTTTAGCCTGTATTTATTTGATTTGGCTTTTTAAAATTTTAAATATTTTCTTGATTTTTTTTGAATAGCTATTGTCAATAAGTAGAAATGTTACTAATTTTCTTTATGTTTAATTTCTATACAAAAAAAATTATTCAATTGACTTTCAGAGCTAAAAGAGTTTTGATGAAATCTTGAGGGTTTTATGTGTATGAGATCATGTCATCTGCAAAGAGAAATGATTGAATGTGCTGCTTTCTGATTTGAATGTTGTTTACTTCTTTTGTTGTGCTTATTCAGGTGGATTAGTTTTCCAGTACTTTTTGGAACCAGCTTGGCCCACGCTGACATTTTTGTCATATTACTGATAAAAGAAGTGAAGCTTTAAGTTACCATCTGTGTGTTAGCTGTGGGTTTCCCTTACAAAGTCTTTGGACCATGCATTCCTTCATTACTAGAGTTTTGACAGTTTTTATCATGTAAATACGTTACCATTTTTTTAAATGCTTTGTCTGCAGCTATTCAAATGAGCATGTGAATCCTGTGCATCATGCTGTTAACAGTGGACTATGATACAGCAGACATGTACGTGCTGGACTCTTCGTGCATCCTTAGGATAAAGTTCATTTGATCCTTATGAATGATAAGTTTATTATGTGGTTGAATATGGTTTGCTAAGTTTTGAAGGAATTTTGCATCCATTTTATTGGGGGAAATGACCTGTTAATTCTGCTGTGTGGGAGGGTCCTTGTCTGGCTTTGATATCAGTGCAATCACCTCAAAGTTTATTTGGACATATTTCTTGCTCCTCATTTTTTAGTTTAAAAATAAAAAGTTTTAGTTGTTCCTTAAATATTTCAACTGAACAATGAAGCCATGACATCCTGATTTTCCTTTTATAAGACAATTTGTTTTATTAACTTTGTACTTTAGTTGCTTTTAACTTATGTAGATTTTGCATGTATTCATGATTTGGTCTCAGTACATTTCACATTCCTAGGAATTTGCCTTTTTTTTTTTCTGAAACAACTCAATTTGGCCATCAATTGTATTCTCTATAATTTTTCTAAATTTCTCTGAAAACAGTTAAAACCTCTTTCCTTTATGATTTTACTTGTTTGAGTTTTCTATATTTTTCCTTAATCTAGATAAGGACTTTCAACTTCTTTTATATTTTAAAAAATTACCACATAAATATTTTTATTTTTTTATTTTTCCCAGGATCTATTTTATTTATATCCTTTGTGATCTTTATCAATTATTTTGTTATATGAGCTCTGAGCTTAGTTTGTTCTCATCTTTATAATTTCTTAAGGTGACATTATATTATCTATTTAAAAATCATTCTATTACATTTCATGCTATAAAATTCCTGCTTAGTTTTATTTTTTCCAGCATTTCACGAGTATTGGTATATTTATATCCATTTATGGATTTTTTTTTCAGGTTTTTTGAGACTGGGTCTGGCTTTGTAGTTCAGGCTGGCCCTGAGCTCAGCCTCAAATTCACATCACAGCAATCCTCCTGCCTCTGCCTCCCAAGTGCTGGGATTACAGGCGTGAGCCACCACACCAGGCACTGTGGTATGTGGTACTGGTTGCTGCTGGGCATGAGTCTCCATGTCCAGTATTGTTATGTGGTTACCAGGGATCGAACCCAGGCCCTTGCGCTTGCAAGACAGGCGCGGGAACCACTGAGCTATATCCCCGGCCCCATTTATGGAATTTTATGTAAGTTGTAAACTTTTAAATTTTTTTAGGTTTTAAACTCAAAAGTGACTTTTAAAAATAATTAAATTATAGAAACTAGGTTGAATTATATAGAATTCCTCAAGAATATTAAACTAGAGTCGGGGATTTAGCTGTATGGTTTTAGTGCCTGTCTTGCAAGTGCAAGGGCCTGGGTTTGATCTCCCAGCAACCACATACAATACTGGACATGGAGACTCACATCCAGCAGCAATCAGTACCATATAGCACAGTGCTGGGCATAGTGGCTCACTCTTGTAATCCCAGCACTCGGGAGGCAGAGGCAGGAGGATTGCTGTGATGTGAATTTGAGGATGAGCTTAGGGCCAGCGTGAACTACAAAGCAAGACCCTGTCTCAAAAAAAGAATATGAGTCTATAGTCATTGGACTAAATTAGGAATTAACACAAAATATGTGGCCCAAAACTCCTATCCAAGAACATTATTTCCCTTAAGGGATTTTATTCGGTTACTTTTAATCTTTTATCATAGCAATCACTTGCATGTAAACTGTCCTTAGCTGCAAACGAGAATATACATCTGAAGTTTGTTTACTACCAGGATATTTTATTACATTCTACGAAACCATAATTTATTATGCAGGGACGATCATTTCAGTGGCAAAAGTTCCTTTTCGAGTCTTTGCTGCCCTTATTAAAATCATTTTGTTCCTAAACTTGGCTCTATTGATTATAAAATTTCACCTGGTATTCAGGACAGACAGACAGACAGACAGAGAAAGACAAAGAGAGACTTTTCCATGAGATACTGGGGGCTGATCAGAGCCCCAATCAGCTAACCAAGATTAGGCGGCAGGATTACAAAAGACCAGATAAGATCTCAACACATATACGGGGCGAGTAGGTCAAAGCTTTTATCTGGCTAAGACACGTCTTGTTGCTTGACGCTATTTACTGAAAGTGCAGCTTCTTCTAGCAGGAGTGCGGAGCAGTGCGGGGACAGTGCAGTGGAGATCGATGACAGGAGCAGGGCCTAGCGACAAGGAAAGGAGACAATGTGGTGAGAAGAGCTCAGAGATAAACGGGGAACTTGTTTCTTCTCGTGGATTAATTTTTGCTTCTGTGGGAGTTTTCTGTAAGTGTCCTGCTACCGTTTGCTGCACCACTGTCTTGGCATCCACAGCGTCACAGCATCACAGCGTCACAGATAACTGAGACAGCTGCTGTAACCAGTGGTGTGGGGAGCTGTTCCTTCCCGCACACCAACCGCAGGCTCTTCAGGCCGCTGCTTTAGGCTGATAGGCCGACTCTGACTGTTAATATGAGAAGCCTATTTAAGAATTTTTCAGCTCATGTGTGGTAGTTTCCATCAATGAGGGAGCTAGATTTTTCAGGAACCTTCTCAACGTTGGGAGTTTCACTTATTATTTTTTCTTTGTTGGATAGCGTTTGGTAGGTCTTTTTCCCACGCATTACAAAAGAAAGTTACCAGAACAGAAGAGAGGAATGGATGGCACCTTTGTGAATTAGACAATTTAACAGTACATCCTATTTTTAAAAACAACTTGCATTTAAAATGTTCCTCTCATGACCAATACTAACTTATGTTTAAAAACTATAAAATAACAGTATTCATCTCATAAAACAAATTTTATATATATGGGGGGGTGGTAGGGTGGGTGGGGCTATGGGAAAAAATGAGAATTAAGTTGTGTTTTATACTGGTACAAATCCCCATTATGGAGTGCAAGCATGATGTGTATATTTAATATACCAATAAAGATAATTTTAAAAAAATATCAGAGTCAAAGTGAATCAGAAGAATGATAATGAAGACGGAAACAGTAAGTGACAGATGAGCACATAGCGTCATTTATATTGAATGTTTCATCTTCAATTGACTAAATGGGATTTGGTAACCTAAAACATTGTACTTGAGGGTCTGTCGGTTTGGCTCAGGTACAATAATCTATAAGATTACTGCGTATGACTAAGTTTATTATTCTGCTTCTTGAAAAACTAGTTTAATAAGACTACGAATGTTGCAATTGTCCGGGGGGCTCAGTGAAGACACCTAATAGTCCAAGTTGGACAAGTAATATTTCAGGCATATAGACAAATTGCTTCTCACATTCAGCCAATGACACAAGGTCTCTCCGCTCCCCCTTATGGAGTCTGATTTTTTCAACACTGAAGATTCTTTCTTACCAAAATGTTGTAAATAATTTAACCACAGACATCCGGTGACTCCACAGTCTTCCTGTAGATTCTGCCTTTCTGATAATCAATCACGTTAGCGTTCTGCTTTCTTAGGAAAATGCAATTTCTTCTTGGTGTTTGGTCTTTGCTGGTGTCAATAAAGTTGTTCTAGAATGAAAGCCAGCTGGAACTTGAGGCTTTGGTGGTTTTCTGACATTTTCTTAAGGATTATTAAACCATTATATCTGGTTAATACCTAAAAGCACTAATTTCATACATTAACTGGTTTTTTGCAGGAAATTACAATATCAGAAACTCAAAAAACCTGTTTTAAATATAACTGCAAATTCCCTATGGTAAGTGATCATTATTTATATCTAAAATATACCAATAAATATTTTCCTTAAATAAATAAAAGTAGAAGTTTCTATAATATATTTCTTCTTTACAATTTAATTTTGTCAATTTTATCGAGCAGGGAACAGTTTACTTACACAATGATAAACATAGTACTACAGGGCCCGGGATTTACCTCAGTGGTTCTGGTGCCTGACTTGCTAATGCAAAGACCCAGGTTCAATGCCCAGTAACCACATACAAAGATAATGGATGTGGAGTGTCAGGACCATTAGTCATCAGAGCCACATACCATAGTGCCAGGCGTGGTGGCTCACACCTGTAATCCCAGCACTTGGGAGGCAGAGGCAGGAGGATTGCTGTGAGTTCAAGGCTGAGCTCAGGACCAGCCTGAACTACCAAAGTGGGACCCTGTCTCGAAGAAAAAAAACAAAATAAACAAAAATGGTACCACACACTTATGGACCACCTGGCATTTACACATCATCAAGGAATTTGTTGAGATAGATATATGACAACAGGTTAAAATGACAGACAGAACACATTCTGTAGAGTAAAATAGAGCTCTACTTTCAGGATAATGAGAATCACAAGTTTAGGAAGTGCTATCACCTTAGGGAAAGCATAGACAAGAAATAGGTTACTCATTAGACCCTGCAATGAACACTAATGCTTGATTAAACATACTGAAGCACCCAGAAAAATTTATTTTAGGTATATACATCTTCAACACAGGGAGCAACACAGAAGTCCAGTGGTCAAAACCAAGTAACTATATCCTGGCAGAAAATTAAGGATAAATCAATAAACAACTGAATTCCTAAGTTTTTTATTTTTCTTAAGTCTTATCTCAGGGTGAACGGGCTAGTTGGAAAATTATTAATTTGGTAGAAGTTATGAAAGTACTTAGTATACATGGGTAAAAAGAAAAAATATATACTCTAGAGTAACATCATAACAAACAGCTAATAGGCCACTTTCAATTCATATTCCTTTAACAGGTTAAATATTCTTTAAATCTTTAAACCAGTAAGCAGACATATTCACCTTTAGGATTCATTTAACCCATATTCTTGTGATGCCCAGTTAACTATCAACCTCATCTCTATTTGGCAGTAGCATCATAATCAGAATGCTCTGAAAATCAAGCTTAGCTAAATATTCCTCTGAGATCATGTTTACTTAATGTAAACCTTGGAAATTTTAGTCTCCACATGTGTTCACTGGTGATAAATACAGTACCTACATTTAAGAATTTTGTTAAAATGTAGATGAGAAAATATTTACAGTGCCTGATTCATAGTATTCCAAATATATTTATAACTGAGTTTAAATATGCCCAAATTAGAAACATTTTCCTTATGTTATTCAGTCTATAAAATGATTCCTATCTTGTAGTAATTTAATTTCTTTCCATATTAACACGTTTTAGAGAACATTTCAATATAAATCTAGACATTAGTCATAATAAAGCTAAGTCAAATTATTATGTTAACATAGTGGTAAAATGTAAGGAAGCAGAGTCAGTATATTTTTATCCCCCCTATTCGCATGTGACTTTTCTACGTCCTATATATAGATGTGAATTCATGACTGTAACAGGAATGCCAAAGCTGCTCTGAATAAATTTACTCAACAGAATCAACTAAGATACTGTTGCTAAATGTTTTTAATTTTTGCTTAAAATGTTTTAGCATAAACATAATTTTTTAATTAGATGAAATATTAATCCATGTATACTGAAAAACTGCAATAGCTAATTAGCTGCATTTTCAGGTACATAGTTTAATAAAAATAAAGTATTGTAAAATTCTTTTCCAAGGGAAGAATGCTTCTAAATATTCTAAAAATATCCTGTTATAGTAACACAGGATTTATCCATCAATATAAAAAGTCTTTGATTATCAACAGAGCACTTTAGTAATGGTATACTAAACTTTATGCTTTATGATATAAATAAGATTCAGATTAATTATCAAAGTATAAATTATAATTTAGAAATAGATTTTGGCTAGAAGAAAGAATTTTAAATTAAAAATATTACTCAGAGCAAGTAAGATTTTACAGTGTTGAATATTATAAACTAATTTATCTTAATTTTTATGGTAATTAGACTAAGCATTACTAAAAAATATACATCAGCAAATATAAAAGGTAATTTTCTTTAGATTAATATTCAAATTTCCTTTAAATTGTATTAATTTAAAAGAAATGGAATCTTTATAGGATAAAGAATAACTATTTTATAAAGTGAACTGCAGGAAGAAAATGTATTTTTTACAGATTTGATTAAACTGAAAATTGAAAATTTAAGCTCACAACTACCATTGTAAACTTACCATTTGCGATTTAAAGGCAAACAAATAAGTGAATAATCAACAATGTATTTTTCACAAATCTTATTTTTATTTGACAGAAGCATTGTTCAAGAAAAGTTATATTATAATATTTTATTTGCATTTCATATTTAGTGAATATATCAAATATTCACAATTTAAACTCAGTGAGTGTAGTGTTTACTCATTTGCAAGAATAAAACATAAACCTGTTAGCAGTCACTCTTTAAATAATTATCCAGACAGATATTGCTTCTAATTTTACCTCAAAAGTGGTTACCCAAACAATGTTTCTTCCTTAGAAAAATTCCATTTAATTAAAACATGGTTATAATTAAAATATTAAATTTTATTAGAACATAGCATAACTTGACTCTTAATTATAAATTTTCATATACCTATTACAATAATATTAATTTGTCAAAAGAATCATTCTTTTTTCTACAACCAATGGTGAGTTGTAGAAAAAATTATCACTAATACTTCTTAAACATATGACAGATATATGTTGCATAAAATTCTAAATAAATTATGTATTTTTAATATTTTTCAGTCCTTAATTTTTATAATTTATATTATAACTAGTATATATTCTGAATTTAGTTGGAATTGAAATAAAAATGATAAACATACTAATAATTCACAATAATTTATGTAATTTTCATAATATTGAATTGCTTTCTCTTCGTAAATCATGAATTCTAAGTTATAAGTCAAAGTAATTTTTGTTACAGAAAAATAAAAGTAGCAAAACAAGTAATGAAAGTGCTAATTTAGGTAAGATCTTTGGATAAGGTCTATTGGAAATATTAACAGTGAGCTAAGACCTGAATAGCATTAAGCATATTACACAAAAGGAGACAAATAACATTTAATTGGAGAAAAGCTATGTACAAAGACACTGATGTCTCCATTACATATGTAACAGTTATAACACTGATGTCAC
>PVIR01019698.1:0-31611 GCA_004026965.1 Petromus typicus
AATCCTCCTGCCTCTGCCTCCCGAGTGCTGGGATGACAGGCGTGAGCCACCACGCCCGGCACTGTGGTATGTGGTACTGGTTGCTGCTGGGTTGAGTCTCCACACCCAGTATTGTTATGTGGTTACCGGGGAATCGAACCCGGGCCCTTGCGCTTGCAAGACAGGCGCCGGAACCACTGAGCTAACTCCCCGGCCCAATGTCCTCTTTATTTTTGTATCAAGGTTTTAATGAAGGATACAAAGTTTGTGTTCAAAATATGACTTGGTTTTAAGAAAGTTCAGTACTCCGTTGCACTGAAGGGATTTGAAAAGGAAGTTAACTTCTTTCACGAGACCTGCTCTTCTTGTGTGTGCGATGCTGCTCTGTGACCCCTTCCACTTTGTGGGACTAAAAAGACAAAGGACAAGCTGGACATATTAGTTTATGGGAGGCTGAGGCAGGAGAATTGTCATGAGTTTGAGGCCAGCTTGGGCTACCTAGTGAGTTCAGGACCAGCCTGAACTACAAAGTGAGACCCTGACTCAAAAAAACTAAAAAACAAAACAAAACAAATGCTACATCAAATTGCTTTATCACCAATACTTCACAGGTATCAAGTACTTCTGACAGCCAAGAAAGCAAAAATGACTTTCCTTTGCTTTTACTTCAAATTCCTCTGGTACATTTGAACATGTAAAACCATTTTTCAAAGTGTGTGATGGGTGTGCTTTATCTTTTAATTGTCTTACTGAAAATGCTTTATGGCATGTGTTCCAGGTATCTAGTTTTAACTTTAAGTTTCTAAGGTAAAATTTCATTGATATTAGTAAGGTAAAGATACTTGATTTCATGTCAAGGGGGGTTAAAGAGCGTACATTTCTAAATTATAATTTTAGGTGAATTCAAAGGCATTAATATCTGCAAAACTGGTTGGCATGTTCGCAAAGAATAAAACAGAGGGGAAAGACCAAGATGGAGTAGACAGACTTTCCCTGCTCCTCTTGGTAGGTACAACTAAACACCCTGGATGTAATATATAAGAAAGACCTAACAAGACTTTCAGAGGCAGAGAGAAGCGAGGCCGGGTAGGCGCTTTGAAATCTGAAGTTCAACACAGAGTAAGATCTTTAGACTTTCTTTTCACTCCCAGTATCCCAGGTTGGGATAGAGAAGCTGGCAGCGGTGAACACAGATGGAAAGAGGCCTAAGAAAACGCCTGTACTTCCGAGGCAAAGAACCGAGACAGGGGAAAAAGTAAATGCAGAAAAGAATCTCTCTACTGTAGCAGAACCCAATGAAAATCTGACAAAAGCTCTACAGGAAGCCCAGAGTCCTACTCTACCAGGTGCCTCATATTCTCAACAAAATGGTGTCGAAGACGGCTAAGGAAGGAGCAGGCTTCTACTCAGGGAGGGCGGTAATGAAATGTCCACTTACTATGTGGTGGGGAATCGCCTCCCAGACCTGTGCCCCTACTCAGCAGAAGTGAAGCAAGCACCCTTCCCTGCCCCTGACACGATGTGATAACCCCAGAGGGCCGCAATCAGTGGGCACTGCCCCCCTTCCTGCCAGGGAAGGGACGGTGGGGGCTGAGTGGGCAGCTGGAATGCAGAGCCATAGTGCAAAAGCGAGAAAAGGCTTTCTCTGGAGGGTACGAGACTGTCCAAAATGGTCCTGTTTCCATTTTGTTTGGCTTTAAAGACCCCCCCCCCACCAAATCTGGCATATTATGGGATCACAGAGGTATGTACAGGTTCAGCACTCACTCAAGAACCTAAAATCTGTATGCAATAGTCCAAAATTCCAAATTTCTTGAGTGCTGATGTGATGCTCAAAAAGTTTGAGATTTTAGAGTGTTTCAGATTTCAGATATTTTATATTTGACATTCTCAGCTGGTAAGTTGGTACAAACATGCCAAAATAACAGAAAACTGAAACCGGAAACACTGCAGGCTCCAAGCATTTTGGAGAAGGGATATTTAACCTGTTTACTTCCCCTTAACCAAACATTCCATCCCTAATTCACACGTTCCTTGCCTTCGTATAGTTGTTCGGTGTGACAGCGTGGCTTAGCTACATCCCCCCTAACTTTTCAGTCTTAGACTAAGTTGGTGTTGCTTTGGAGGCATTTGGTAACTACACTTCAAGTCCACAATCAGGTGATTGCTGTAGGCAATGTGAATGGCTTGATTTCACCAGTGGAAAAGTCTTCAGAAGAAAGAATCCCACTTCTGAATTTCGCCCTCACCTGCACACCCCAACTCCCTTTCCCCGACGACAGGGCCTCCCCGTTCGCACATGCCCAGTGAGCGCCACAGCTGTGCCTCAGACCTCGTAATGCACCGTGTGCGTTTCCTATTGGTTCTGTGTCTGTGTTGAATCCTTTGTGAGTATATAGTTTCATACTTTATGTTATGGTAGCTCTCTCTAAACCACGGTAAGGATGAAGTGGAACATAAACAATAAATACTCCTATATCTTTTTAAAATTTTTTGACTTTTAAAAAATTGGGTTTATTGGTCCATTTTATATATACATTATGATCATTATGATCACATTCACCACTGAGCATTTGTGCCTGTACATGATGTATCTCGGTTCTCGTTTCTTCCCATCCTCCTTATCTCCCTTTGACATTCCCACCCCCCTATATACGTGAGGGGTTTTTTTCCCCCATTTTTCCCTTTTTACCATCAAATTTTTTCTTTTCCTCTTTTGCTTCCCTCTGCCCCCCAGTTTTCCCTCCCTTTGATGACTTTCTTCCTATTTCACAACACCTATTTTACATCTCGAACCTCTTTACACTTTCGGTTTCTCACCCTATAATGATATGGCACCCTAGCCGTTTTTCTTGGAGCTTGGATGAAGTCCAATTGTGATGTGTGACCTACACGTCTCTATTTGTAACTCTAATATTTTTTGCCATGGTATTAATGTATTAAATCATTATAACTACCTGTCTGTATACATTTTTTACTTAAGCATCTAACTTTGACCAGTATTTAGGATTTGTTTTGTAAAATCCTACAATCTGTTCTAACGCTAGGGCCTTTTGTGCAGTTCCACCCCCGTCCACAGGTGGCAGCAGCGGCTCTTTCTGGCTCACTGTTTTCAACGCAGCTTCCGTCTATGTCAGAACCGACCAAGTCACTATCAAAGAGGGGGTAATGGCCGTAGAGTCCGTGGGCCTGTGCTCACCATTTCTTCCTTAAAGAGCCCCGTACGGTTGCTCACGTGGAAGCAGGTGAAAAGGAGGGGCCGCCGGTCTGCGGTGGCGGCAGCAGGGGAGCGCCTCCCCGGGCGCGGCCTCCTGCGCACCCCCGCTCGGCCCCGAATGGCGTGGCCCGCCGGGAGCTCCACCCGGAAGTCTGGCCGCGCGGGCGCCGCTCGCCGGGGCCGGCGGTTCGGGCCGGCGGTTCGCGCCGCGGTCCGCGCGCCCTCCATTCTGCCCGGGCCGGCCGGGGCCATGGGCCCTGGAGGCGGCGGCGGCGGCCGGACTCGGGCTCGGCCGGGCCCCGCGGGGCCGCGGCGCTCCGGGGGCCTCCGCGGCGGCGTCGCCGTGTTCGCCGCCGTGGCCGCCGTGTTCACCGCCACGCTGCCCCCGTCGGTGCCGGGGGGAGACTCGGGTAAAGTACGCGGGCCTCGCGGCGGGCTGGCTGTGCGGCGCGGGGCCGGGGCTGCGGCCGGCCCGGGGCTGTCCGCCTCTGCGCGTCCGCGGCCTGCCTCCCGACCTGCGCGTTGTCTTCGTGCGCTAGTCCGCCCGCATTGCCGGGCCCCTCGCACGCCTCAGACCCAGAAGCTGCGGACGCCGCTGCGAGCCGCCTGCGGTGCCGGAGCGCCGGGGTGCTGGCGCAGCCGCGTCTGAGGGTGCCAGTTAGTGACGGGAGTGACTCGGGCCGGGTGCGCGGTGCCGCCGAAGGGGTCGGGAGAGGCTGGGGCGGGTGCTTGATGGAAGCCGGAACTTCCCGGAGCCAGCCGAGCAGGGTTTTTGGAGGAGGAGCTTTCAAAAAGTGGAAACGAGGTGCCGGGGAGTTAGCTCAGTGGTTCCGGCGCCTGTCTCGCAAGCGCAAGGGCCCGGGTTCGATTCCCCGGTAACCACATAACAATACTGGGCGTGGAGACTCACCCCAGCAGCAACCAGTACCACATCCACAGTGCCGGGCGTGGTGGCTCACGCCTGTAATCCCAGCACTCGGGAGGCAGAGGCAGGAGGATTGCTGTGATGTGAGTTGGAGGCTGAGCTCAGGGCCAGCCTGAACCACAAAAGCGAGACCCTGTCTCAAAAAACCTAAAAAAACAAAAAAGTGGAAACGAGATGCAGCGTGGAGCTCGCTGCTTCTGAGTAAACGCCTGGCGTGGGCCGCCTGAATGACCCGCACGCTTTTTCTATAGTTGAGACTAGAAAGGAGGTCCTTCTTGTGACTCGGGTTCGGCTTTACTGCAGACGAAGGGATCATCCAGGGTTCCCCGACAGCCATTCCTGGTGTCAGAACGGTGCTGTCACTTCGGGCTGTGAATCCTACCCCAGCGCACGAGGTGCTGCCCGCCGAGGCCGGGGCAGGCTAACCAGCTGCGCCCCTTAGGACGAGGCCTCCGGCTGGTGCCCGCTGGTGCTGCAGGGCTGCACCCCTCACCCGCATCCCTCCGCAGGCCCGGTTAGGGAGCGCCTGCTTCTGACCTCGGCCGGGTCTTTGCTGTGCCACAGACTGCTGTCAGGAGAAAGAGACAGCCGCTGCCTGACACCTCTGTCAGTTTGCACCCTAATCCTGGAAGTGATATGCCTCGGCCCTGTTTTATTCCTGGCAGTCGGTAAATCCAGCCGAGTTCAGGGGAGAGGATTACAGCAGCAGCAGGGGATTACTAGGGGCCGTCTTCAGAGCAGCCCACCACACTGAGGACGCTTAATGTACCATTTTCCAGCCCGTTGCCTGTACTTCTTGTCCTGTAGAACAAATAGGAGGTGCTGTTTCATTAGTGTAGTAGGGAGTAGAGTTACCACATAGTGGGGGTAGCGTGATGTCTGCTTTAACGTTGGAAAACATTATTCAGAGGTTAAGTAGTTTTATTTCTTGCTAAAAATAAATAAATAAATTGACAGCTACTTAGAGTTGCTTGAGCAGTAGTCCCAAGTTTTACTGGGCACTCAGCTGTGTGCCAGGTACTGCTGTTGCGTTGCATAATGTGGGCCATCTTTCCAGCCCTCCCTGCTGCCGGGTGAGGTGGGCAGTGTAACCATCCAGGTCATGACAGATAAGGGTCATCGAGGAAAGAGCCCAAGTAGGCTAACTTTCGAACAAGCGCTTGTAATCTCTTCTCTCTGTGAAAGAAATTTAGGAAGTTGTTCATTGAAATCCATCACCGCACACACAGTGGTATTTAAAGTCTGTAGTTGTTGCCATCTTTTTATTAATTCTGCATTTTCCTCCCTAAAGAACAAAGTTAATGTAGTTACTTTGAGTTGCCCGACTTTTCAAGTATTCTCATCTACTTGTTTAGGTTGATCAAAACAGTGGTTTCTGGGCTGACAACTTAGCCCAGTGATGACACTCCTGCCTCGCAAGCACAAGGTCCTGATTCCAGTCCCAATATCGCCAAAAAAATTGCTTCCAGTTTTTTTATGTTTATGTTTAGGAATGATGTGTAAACTGCTCCAACTCCATATGGAAATTTTGTTTAATTATCGCTTTGATAATTTTATGTGTTGAATGTACTGCTTTCCATGAATGTTTATGAAATATATTTTCTATCAATAAACAGAATCCATCCCCAAACTATAATAAAGCATTTATTCTTCCTGTTAGAGCTTAAGTTATACTCCATAAATCTGTCACATTGTGTGGCTTGCCGAGATTATTTTTGCGCTGCTTGATACACACAGTTCATTCATGACCTTCCTTAAGGTTTACATATTGAGTGCCCTGTGGTTAGCAGACTTGTTATGCGACACAGTCGCATGATTAACGTTAGACAGGAATTGTTGCGTGCTGGCCCACGAAGCTGTCAGTCTTACATCAGATGTGCTTCGTGGTTCGTCAGGAAACTCGGGCCGCGGTGCCAGAGGTCTTCTTAGCCTGGGAGCTTTGGGGAATGGCAGGGAGTCTCACATTGAAATGGAGCAGTACGGTGAACGCCAGGGAGTGGCGATGCCAGGGAGTGGCGATGTGGGACTTTGCACTGAGCGTGCCCAGTGTAGAGGGTAGGCAGAGAGGGGACTCTGAGGCTGAGCTTGACCTTGTTTGTCTATTTTTTTTTTTTATTATTCACTTTCTCTTTTTCTCATATTCAGTTTAAAAGCATCATTTCCCTTTACCTCTTTATCCCAGGGTACATCACAGTCTTTGAATAGTGGTGTCTTCACTTTTACGTTTAATAAGAGTTGATGGAAATTTATTAAATTCTAGATTTATTTTTATAGAACAAGAACTGATTTTTATAATTTTTAAAAAAATTTTTGAGACAGGGTTTTCCTCTGCAGTTCAAGCTGGCCTTGAACTCACTGTGTGGCCCAGGCTGGCCCGGAGCTTGTACCAATCTTCCTGCTTCAGCCTCCTGGACCACCATGCCCAGGAGGGAAAAAGCTGATTTTTTTTTTTTTTTTTATGATAAAACTAAGCTAGAGAAAATTGGCTTTTTTTTTTTTTTAAATTTTAAGTACAGTTTACATTTTAAATGGGGGTGAATGAATAATGACCTTGAAAGTTTGAATTCATGGTGTGCTTTACTATGTAAGTGTAAAGTGTAATCAGAACAGTTAGGACCAGAAGACGTAGAGCTAACCAGTATGGAGTGTGACACCTATAAGATGTTTGAGAGCAGTTATAAGGGAAGAAAAGGCTGCACATTTTTAGACCAGGAACGATTTCTTTATGTGGTAGTGTGTACCTATAATGCAAGCAACTCAGGAGGCTAACTCTGGGAGGTTACAACATCCACATCCAGGCTCAGCCTTAGACCTACCTCAAAATACAAAAAGGCCAGGGGTGTAGCTTGGTGGTGGAGCGCTCGCCTGGCATGTGAGGGCCCCGGGTTCAAGTCCCCGGAGGTGCGGGAGGGGAGGTATAGAAGTACTTCGGTTTCCAACAGGCTGGTCACTTACGCCCTGAAATAAGGGATAGACATGAGCAGTGTGTGTCCGTGAATGCACCGACGGGGCTTCTGTCACACTCATTCAGTGAAAATCTTGGTGTGTGGGGAAGGGTGAGCATGTCTCGGCGGGATCCTGAGGTGGATGAGATGTTTTTCACCTTGGTGGGAGAGGGATGAAAGCCAGCAGCCGGAATATGAGGTTTTCTGAATAGACTCAGTCAGGTTCTTTGGAGGGGAAAGCAGTCCTGACCCTGATGGGAAAGTGGGGAGCCCGGCATGGAAGGAAGAAATGGCTGCAAAGGCAGCCTTGAGCTAGGCCTCCGAGGACTAGGGGGGTGCTGGGAAAACTTTCCAGGGCGAGAAGAGAGGTGAGAGGCCGCCCTGGGTGTGGGTGCTGGAGCTCCAGGGCGAGCCCGGGTTTCCAGGCCGGCCAGGCAGGGACCTGGAGGACTTGCTGAGCAAGCTGAACATTCTCAGGAGGAGAGACCGGAAGCCCTGGCGCTGGGTACGGGATCCAGCTGATGTTTTCAGTGTGTCTCTGGGGGTCGGAGTTAGGAGTTTCAGTACGACCGTGAATTACAAATCCACCGTGTCGAAGCTGTAGGTGAGACAGTAAAAATGAAGAGTGAAGGCTGATACCTGTTGAAGGATAGAAAAACGGATATTAGTGCTTTTCTAAATAAGCGATACTATCATTGTCATCAACATTGACCAGTTTCTGACATTGTATTGTGTAGAGTGTAGGAAAGAGTCAGAAGGGTCCTTCTCTGGATTCTTAAAATACTGCGTTCCTGCACCATCATTGTCGGTCAGAACCACTGACAGGAGCTGTGAGTGAGGAATACAGGTTACGTGTTTGGGAAAATGGCTCAGTAGCATTACCACGAGAACCTAGATGGAAGTTTTTGGACAGTGTCCGGCCTAATGAATGTCGACCGGGCCACAGGGCAGTGTCGGTGCCTCGGGCTTCTGCACATCACGTGTCCTAAGGTTGCGTGTCCACAGACTGTGGTAACTTCCTAGGAGAACAGGCCACGCTATACTAATGCTATGTGAGTGTTTTTACAGGAGCAAAGGAAGATGACTTTTAGGAGGGAAAATAAGCATTTTTTAAAAAAACAAAATTCACCCCTATTTCCACTGACCGGTTCTGAAAAACTCCCCAAGATGGTTCAGTGAGACCGAAGAGGAAAGTATTCTTAGACCATTTCATGCTGCTAAATCTCTGCAGATTTAGTTTTATCCGGTCAAATTAATGCAAAACCCCAATGCAAGCATTTGGATTTTGAAAACTTTGGAGGAGTGTCACTCTGTAACAGTAATTATTGGTTTTACATTATTTTTTTCACAGGGGAACTGATCACAGCCGCGCATGAGCTTGGAGTAAGTATTAGTTTTATTGTTTAATCAATGCTCTCATTAACAGTTTTAGGAATTAAGAAAGTTTAATTAAGCATGGAATAAAGTAGATTAATTTATTTTCAAACCCTAGTTTTTAGTAACTTATAAGTACAGTACGTGACAATTTACTTTAAGTTTTAAATCCAATTAAACTAAATTATAAAGCAAAGCCTTTCCTATATATACAGTAGCTGGCTTATTACCCCAAATTTTGTTTAAGCTGTGGAGAATAAATCGGGTTAACTGTTCTAATAAGTTTATTATTTAATAAGTTTCATTGTAGTGCATGATCTCTTTAGGCAGCACCTCAGGACTGCCAGCATGGTGGTGATCCCGTGCGGTGCGGCCCTTCCCACCTTCTAACCGAGGCCTGCCTTTTTCAGCCGATGTTTAAATGACCCTAACGGGCCGTGAACCCCGAGAACTGACAGTGAGCTGCGTCAGCCTTTCTCTGGTGACGCACCATGTGGTAGCCCCTGCTGAATCTGCCAAGGAAAATACTTGTTTGTGCTGGCACGAGGGCTGCCCGGGGCGCAACCCATCCCGCGTGCGGCCATTGCCTAGAAGAGGGCGACTCTCCCTTCTAATTGCTGGTCTCCCCAGGTCGCCCATCCTCCTGGCTACCCGCTGTTCACCCTGCTGGCCAAGCTGGCGATGACTCTGCTGCCGTTCGGGACACTCGCCTACCGGGTCAACCTCCTCTGTGGCTTGCTTGGAGCAGGGGCTGCAGCATTACTGTTTGTCACTGTTTTCAGGTACGGTAGTTGATGAGTTAAAATTAACTCTTAGTAACTGGAGAGGGGGCTTCTGAGGAACAGCTGCATCCAAAGGTTTCCCCACGGCCTGTGACATGGCTTCTGCGTCCGCGGTCGGCCGGGTCCGCGGTCAGCCGGGTGCAGCCGGGTATGCGGTCGGCTGGGTCCGCCTGCGCCCGCCCAGGCCATACAGTGGGTTCTGCTGTGGACGCTGGAGCGAAGGTGGTACCAATTCATTCTCACCATGCTCTGGTCAGGCAGAAGTAATGAGGCTTGTCATCTGGGGAAGATGCAGACGGGCCAGTTTAATTCAACACTGTGAAGTTCGTCGTTTGGTAAATGCTAGTTATCCTCTAACTACTCATGGGACTCCTGACGGGCAGAGGCCTGTCAGGCCAGCCTGGGTCCACGTGTGCTGATTCCGAGTGCTCTAACCGTGAGCTTGTTGTGTGCTTTCCGAAAGAGTTGTTGGCTAAGAAAGTGCCACTTGGGAGTGGTTGATTAAGTTTTGACTCAGGAAGGCAGGCACATTCGCCCACAGCCGTCACTGCTGGGAGGCTTGCTTACTCTGGGTGCCACTGTGCTATTAAAAATTAGGTCATTAGCCAGGGGTTTTCATTGGCCCATTTGTGTTTGCCTCCTCAGTTCTTGGTCTGATCAGTGCCCAAGAGAATGCTAATGAAAAGCACAAATCGTACTCAGTGAGAAGGCAAACATAGAGCACTTCTAAAAACTTTTGACACTTTTTGATTACAAATCACTTTATGTAAATACAGTACAATTTGAATAGACACGATTTTAAATGTTACTTTTTGGAGACCAGTATTTATAATGTAGTAGCTGTAAAACTGCCCTTCCGCTAAATTCTTTCTAAATTCCCTTTTAACTATAGGTGAATAAAAGGCAACATAATTATAACTCTGAGGTTGACATTTAAATCTATTTGTAGAGAACTTTCAGATTCAAATATTTTCATTGTTGATCATTTACTAAATTTTTATCTATATAGTTTATTTTTACTTAAAGTTTTTATTTCCATGTTTTTGGCAACAGCCAAATCTTTATGAAGGACTTCAAATAGCATTTCTGGATTGATTAGTGTTATGCATATATACTCTTTCTAAATTTAGAATAATTTTAATTAGGATTTTTTCTTCTGAGTCTTTTATAGTTAAGAATTTTCAGAGAAGTTGATCTTTTTGTTTTTAAATATCTCTTGAGATTTGGATCTTAATCCATTCTCTACATAATGTTGAGTTCTTCATTTTTACAAGTTAAAAGAAACAATACCAGTTTTAGTATTTCATCTGTTTTTTTAGATTTTTATAGCATATACATATATTTAAATGTTGCATAAATAGAAGTGTTTTTAGACAAATGAAGGGATTCATTTTCTAAGACTTTCTCATGTTTGTTAACATATTGTTCGTCCCCTGCCATGCGAGAACCATTGTAAAAATTATATACAGAGATCTTTTTAGAATCTAAACAGCTTTGGACAATACTCTCGAGTTGTTCACATCTAAAACTAATTTTTATTATCATGTTGATTAAATGACTGACATAAGCCCAATAGCCTGTGATGCTTTTCTTTAATATACAGCATTAATGATAAATTTTCATACTTGCAGACATGTGATTTAAAGCAAAACTCTCATACTGCTGTCGTTACTGATAGAGTAACTAAGGAAAAGTTGCTTTCTAACCAGAAAGAGATCTAGCGGTGTTATCCCTCAATATGGGAATACTTCATTATTTTGACTATAAATCACTGACAGGGTACACATCCTTGGGGAGCAACCTAGTTCAAGTGGTAGGTCTGTGCTTTGGAACAATAGACACCCTTCAGAGAGGAGAAGCCATCTCTATGGTAATAGGACGAGCCGCCCTATTGATTGAGTGGAAGAAGACATTATACAGTGTCAGCGGCTTGTCACAGTGTCATTCGTTGCATGACCTGAACTTACCCTCGGAAACCTTTCTCCTGTGACTGTGAGCCCGACAGCAGGACACAGTTTTTGTGCAGCCGGTACATCCTGTAAACACATTCCTTTCCGGGTGACTCCTCCACCAGAATTGGTCTGGGAGGTATTTCCCTGCTTTATTCCTGTATGGATCAAAATCATCGTTCCATTCTGCCGAATATTGGAGGGTTTGACCCAGGAAACAGTTTTCTCCTTTCTCCCCCCATCACTTAACAGAACATTACTGTACACGTGGGATTAATCCTGACTGCTGTGCAGTGAATTAACTCTTTTAATGGGTTTAGGGTTTTTTTCAGGTAATTGTTCGCATAGCATTCACTATATTTAGCTGTTGGGGTGGACACAAAGACCTTCTGTACCTTTTAAACAGAGATGTATTTCAAAAGCAAATTTCTGTTTAAATGTGTTGATGTTAAAAGCTCCATTTATTTCAGTAAACATGACTTAGATTGAAAGAACAATTTATTTCTCGTTTCCAATTACTATGTAATTTTTGCTTTTCTTTCGTCTTTCTCTTGCTTTTTAAAGCCGTAAGATGTCATTAACACTGCATTTTTTGTCAGCCTTTCCTAATGGCTGGGCAAGCACTCATTTATATTTGCTTTGCTGTAACATAGAAAGCATATGTGTAAAACAGCACAGTGAAAACTGTGTCATTGTAGTTTATTGAATCACAAATAGTAAAATTGTGGCCGTTTCTGTATTTATGGATTGTCCCCTCCAGAGGCATTTTGAAGCATGCATTATATTCGAGGAGTTTAATACATTTCCTTTATAAAGAAATAATACTCATTTAATTCAAGTATATATCTGTGTATTTAAGCTATGCAATGAGGTTAATGATTTATAAGAACCAGTGTTTTCTGTTTTAAAACCGATGAAATAAATGACTTTTAAATTTAATAGTATATTTAAAGTGTCATTCTATTTGAACTTCACAAGTCTTATTAATGTAAAATTAAATAGTTATAGATAATATAAATCACAAATACGAATACCACTTAACTTTGCTTAATGCTTGAATTTCAGAATTATCTCTGGCAAGTCTAAAAGGTCCTGTCCCCCAACATCGCTGTGCTTCCACTTTATATATGCTGCTGTCACTAAAAGAGGAGGGTTACGTGGACGGCTGTGTGTGACGATGCACTACTGCAGGGAAGGTTTAGTGTGCTCATGACTCAGGCCTTATTTACTTGGGTAGTTACAGCGCAGAGACTCTTTTCTTGACAGGCTTTTCAAATTGCTAGTGGCCAAAAGACCTATGGAAAGGCTAGAGCAGAAAGATTGCAAATTTGATCCCAGTCCAGACAGTTCAGCAGTTTAGCGAGACCCTGTCTCAAACTAAAACACACAAAAGTGCTGAGGATGAAACTGAGTGCAAAGGCCCTGGGTCCGATCTCCAGGAGGTACATGGAGAAAAAAAGTTTGTTGACTCTTTGTGAATTGAAAGTAAAACTCATAGTTTTAGAGTCAAACTTTAGTATATTTTTTTAAGTAAGACAAAGTCACTAACCATTTAATAAGCGGTTTTTCACATTTTTTTCTGAGAGGCTGTGTTTCTGCAAGCTTGCCTAAACAACACTAATAACCACCAATGTTGTATAGTAACAAATCAGATCTTTTACCTTCAAGTAGGTTCCCTAGAATAACTAAATATTAATAGTTAAACATATATAGAAACTACACCTGCTTACTACAAAGAATTACCAATTTCAGCCATAGTTACATATCTTCTGGAAGATTAGTGCATACCCATATCTTATACATAGAACTGTCATTGTTATGTTATACATATTTCTAAGCCTTATTTTGCTGCTAAAAAGTAATTTGATTATAGTTTTGGAAGGCAAGTACTTGATTCTGAGCCCTGTGTCTGCTATTCTTATAGCTTCTATTAGTTCTTATAGCTTCTATTATTAGGATTCCATTCAATAAAGAGTAGAAAATTAAAATGCCATACCTTAGAGAATGCAGAATCTCCTGCTTAAGGGACATTTGGATTTTCAGGCTCAAAGAGTATTTTAGATTATTGCCATAGAGAATACTGTGAAGCTCTTCCTAATTTCAGGAGTAACCATGCATAAGTAACAAATAGTCACCAAGTTTTTGTAGTTGGAGAAGAATGGAAAGTACTGGAGCTTTAATTTCCGTTCAGGAGAATATCTGTCTTGATCCCTGGTTAATTGATCATATATTTCCCCCGTGCTTGTATTAAAAGTGCATTGACTCAGACTGGTTAAGCATATTAAGAGCTTGGCTCATTTGCATTTTCTTATAAGTAGAGGGACATATTAGGCTCAAATAGTGCTTCATTTTGAAGGGAAAAAAGCAGAGCAAAAACTCTTTTAAGACTGTAGAGTCTTCTCTGACAGCTAGTCAGAGTTAGAATTAGCTCAAGGAAATGGTAGTAATGCACTGGCTGTCCTAATCCCTTTGATATCACCAGGTATCCTCCTGTTCATGGGTTAATTGCTTTAAAAGCGAAGGCAATATTCTGAGCGGTGGGCCGCTTCACCTTTTCACAGCTGTTACCATTGAGTGACAACTAAATCCCATGTGTAAGATGAGGAAGAGCTCAATCTCCAATTGGGAGAAAATTTATGTAAACCACAATCCCTTCAGAATGTGCGGAAGTCATAGACTTTCTTGATTTACTCTGCTTTTCCCAGAAAGCTCTATTGTTCACTTTCCTAAGTCCCATCAACCCTTTGTAGCAGAATATCACAGCGGCAGCAGATAGCTTGAAATATATAAATGCTATCATAGCTCTGATTAATAGCAGTGCTTATGAGTCAAGTCTGATAACAGTGCAGCTCTCCACTCAATTTCAGATACTGCTAATGGAATCTGTCTTCCCCAATTGTAATATGAGAAGGCCTAATTTGCCATGGAGCTTGGAGCTGTCAGCAGTAGGGGATTGTGGGGTCAGATGGGAGCTGCCAGGTTTTTGCCCTGCAGCTTGTATCTCTCACTCTGAATAGAGCAGCCCCCTGCCTGCCAGTTAGCTGATAGGCCGCCGTGGGGTTTATGCCACTGCGTACAATAGGGAAGGGCTCCGTAGGCCGACTTGATAATTGTGAGCTAGCTCATATTTCCACAGCTACTGTGCCGCATAATTTCTAATAAGTGGTTTTAACAAATGTCAGATTATGGAAAGTTTCCTCAATTACAAAAACTTATAAAACATTCAAATTACTAAATCTGTTTCCTGCCGTGATCTTGCCACTAGAACTAGACATCAGTTGTTATGGCTATTTTAATAAATGCATATATCTCTTTAAATTACAAGTAAAATTATAGATCATAAGTCATGTAAACTTTATGCTTTGGAGAACCATAAAAATAGAAAACAATCCCAATGAGTTGAAATATTAAGATACACTTCACAACTCTGCGTAGGCCCATCTAATATTCGATGTTGTGTGTTGAGTTGGTTAGTGTTGCTAATGGATGTGCTCCAGTGCCCTCATTCTGTTTTTAGTTATTGGGGTTTTAGAGTTTACATCAGAAACTTTTAGTTTCTTCATATCATAGACATTACACATCATCTTCTCAGTTTTCAGTTGAGAAGGACAAGTTATGGGAGGTGCCTTGGACGACACTTTGGGAACAAGAGTCTAGAATAGACTTTTAACCACTTTTGCCACTGAGTACAAAATACACCATCAAGGTTGATCAACAGGCTAAACCTGAGGGCTTGCGTGTGTCTGCACATTTAAACGAGGCTGCCCTTTAGGAGGTAACCCCCTCAGCAGGCTCTGTGGCATCCATGAAGACTGGCGGAAGCTGAGCGCGGCTCCTCTGAAGACGAGTCCAGTGCTGTCTCCCCGGTGTTAAGAACCAGCTTGATGGGATATGATAAAGTAAGTTGTCTTAAACCTCAAAGAACTACATTGTTTATTAGTTAATAAATGAATCGATTGTCTTGCAAATCACGTGATTACATTTTATTTATGAAAACTGCTCATAATCTTGTTCCTTCCATTTCAGTTGTGCTTTTATCCTTCTTGAAGGCTTTTTAAAAAAACTCCCCCTGTTGTCATATAGTATTTTAAATCAGGAATAGTGCTTTGTTCTTTTCCTTTTAGAAGGCTAGTAGTTAATATTTATGTAGCTGAAAAATCAAGGTAGAAACAGTTTTCCTTTTGATTGATTCTTGTGAAATAGAACTAATCTTGGTGGGATTTTATCTGGGGTCACAGTAGGTTTATATAAAATGTGGGAGAAAGACTTGTGAGTTTATTACAGGTAGACCTTTTTAAAAACTCAGTAGCTTCAGAGATAAAACCTGAGGCCGTGCCATCAATAATTGATTTACATTCGTTAGGTCTAAACTTACAAATGAGAAGATTTGGGGCTGCTGCTCTCTGAAGGGCCACCACAGAGCACTGGCACTGTCCCGGAAGGGGCGCCAAGTGAGCCCCGCTGGAGGGCCGAGCTCAGGCCAGGGCCCGTAGCCAAACTGCTCTTCCCAGAGTGACCGTCCACCAGGTAGACGAAGATAAATCGATGGCGGAGATTCTCTGACTGAGCCATGAGGGACCAGTTACATTAGCTCCATGACGAGCCCAAGAGAGACGAGCGTGGAGGGAAGGAGTGGGGCCCGCTGTGGCTGCCCCCTGCTCCCCGGACTCTGTCCCTGCACCTCTGTCCTTGTCAGTGTGAGGCAGCCCCAGCAGTAGCTAGCTTATCACACGCGGTTCTCGGCTGCACGGTGACCAGCAGCTCTGAGTGAGCGTTCACTCCCCGTGCAGACGGGAGGTAGTTACGCCACGCCGAGCTCTTCGCACACAGGTTACACCAAAGACAGATCCACCCTGCATGAGGCGGCGCGTGCAGTGTGTGTTCAGGAGGAACTGCAGGGTTTTGTGCTCACGAACGGTGACAGGTGTGTCTGCCCCTCTTGACGGTCGGAGACCCGAGGGCCTGGGGCAGTTCACAGGATTTCCACAGCCCCCCCCACCGTGCAGCAGCCCCTGATCAGGGACTTCAGCAATACTTGGTTCAGTAAAATAGAAGGTGGCACTTCAAGGTATTTTGTTTGAAATTTGACAAAACTTTGAGAAAAGGTAAAGAACTTGGTGTACATATCAGTATGTGAAAAACAGTATCTAGTAATATGAAAATGAAAAAGCACTTTAACTAAAAGCTACTATTTCAGTACTATTGTCAAACGAGTGTTTAGAGACTTGGAATGCACCAGTTTTGTGATGTACACCTGTTAGCCCAGCATTCGGGAAGTTGAGGCAGGAGGACTGCCATAGTTCAAGGCTGGCCTGGACTACATAAGGCCCTGTCTCAAAACAACAAAAGAAAAAGAAAAAAGTATAGAGTGATTAATGAATATGTATCCCTAGATTTCTAGAAGACTGATCCATAAGAGCATTGCTTTTTTTATGTTATTGTAACAAGACTAAAGTGTATCCTTTGATTTCTTTTTCCCTTAATATCATTTGTTGCCAAGATACCGTTTTCATAACTATATAGGACATAGTTTTACTGTAATACAAAACAATTCTCATCTTTTGTAGTTTGAAAAAAATGTCTTTCTAAATAATGACATATAAGTAACTTTGTGTTACTTGAAAATGTTTAGACTTATGTTGAAATAATTAGGAACTACTGCTATTTGGAGCTCATTAGAAACTTAAGATGAAATATTTCTCCAATTTAAGTATATAAGTGGGAAATCTTTAAGTTTAGAAAAGTTAAGTAGCTTTTAATTTTTAAACAGTTAAATAGGGGCCAGAGATTTAGCTCAGTGGTTCTAGTGCCTGCCTTGCAAGTGCAAGGTCCCAAATTCAGTCCCTAGTAATGCCGAGCCTGAAAACTCATGCCTACCAGCAGTCAATGCCACCTACCACAGTGCCTGGCATGGTGGCTCCTACCTGTAATCTTAGCTCTTGGGAGGCAGAGGCAGGAGGATGGCTCTGAGTTCAAGGCTGAGCTGAGGGCCAGCCTGAACTACAAAGTGAGACCCCGTCTCAAAAAAAAAAAAAGTTGGGCAGGGGATATAGCTCAGTGGTTCCGGCGCCTGTCTTGCAAGTGCAAGGGCCTGGGTTTAATCCCCAGTAGCCACATAACAATATTGGGCGTGGAGACTCACCCGAGTAGCAATCAGTACCACACACCACAGTGCCAGGCGTGGTGGCTCTTGACTGTAATCCCAGCACTCGGGAGGCAGAGGCAGGAGGACTGCTGTGATGTGAGTTTGAGGCTGAGCTCAGGGCCAGCCTCAACTGCAGAGAGACCCTGTCTTAAAAAAAAAGTTAAGTTAAATAGTACATACAATACACTAATATATAAATAATAGTTATTCATTGGTGTCAAAAGTCCAAAACACTTTTTTGTTTTGTTTTTTAATATCTTGTACAGGAAATTTTAAGTTCTTCCCATCTAGCGTATTTATTGTTTTGATTTGAATAAAGTTAAAAATTGGTATTTCTTGGGATCACTTAAAACACATTGAAAAATCTATGTGTTCAACACCATCCAGTACATTTAAGTGGATGGGGACCTGGAGGGCAGGCGCAGGCGTCAGGCGACAGCACCTTGGCGAGGCCGGGAGAGCGGCGCTTCGGTGAGCTGGGATCAGCACGCGGGAGTCCGAGCAGCAGCTGGCCTGGATGCCCCAGGCAGCGAGAACCGCGAATGCCGCGGGGTGCCCGAGCCCGAAGCCTGAGGTGCTTGGCGAGGAGGTGAAGCTAGCTGGGAATCCGGAACTTGACAACAGACGTTGGCTGGCGGGGAGGAGCTGCTGTTATACCTGGATCACGGAGGAGTCCCTGGGGAGGAGGTGCCGGGGGGGGGGGGGGGGGGGGGGGGGGGGGGGGGGGGGGGGGGGGGGGGGGGGGGGGGAGCGAGAGATGGGATGGGCTTTGGCTCCCTGGCCGCCACGCTGCTGGCTGGGTCTGGGTCGGGGCAGTGGTGGTGACGGCCGCCCGATTTAAAACAGTCCCGAGGTACAGTTGGAGCCTGCGATCCGTTCAACAGGGAGGCTGGGTGGCTGTGCGATAGTGACACCCCGAAGGTGGGGAATGCGGAGCCGGCCGCAGGACGGCAGAGGGCGGCCGCTGCGCACGCTGAGCCGGAGGCTGCCCGAGTGGCCCTGGTGTGCGCGGGTGGCCGGGGACACAGTCTGAAACAGGCGGTGGCAGCGCTGCGAGCAGGACTTCTTGTTCTCCAGATGAAAGCTCGCCAGTCTGCTGTCGGAAGAGGGGTTTCCAAGGTTGAGGAGAACGGCATTTGGCTTCTGTCGGCTTTACAGGAGCCCCTGGAGAGGAGGATGCACCAAGGACCTGTGGAGCCACCCCCGACACCGGGGTCACGGCCCGACCTCCCCCGCCATGGCGGTGCGTGTCGGCAGCGCGTTCGCCTGCAGGCTCAGCGCAGGCCCAGAGGCCTCCCGAGAGGGGCACACCTGTGCTGGGGAGGGCCGGGCAGCGGCTGCCGGTGTGGACCCTGACGGCCTCGCTGTTGGTCCTGGGAGTAGCGTGAATTTCCATCTTTTGTCTCAGTAATGTAAAGAAAGGAGGAACTAAGATGCTCGGCAAGTAGGACCTGACCAGAGTAAACCTGAACTCGAGTGAGACTGCCTTCCTGCAGACCAGTGACTGGGTTGGGGCCCCTCCCAGCCCCCCGGGAGCTCATCGCTGCCTTTTCTGACTTGCTGGGCCTCGGCCTGGGCGGTCCCTGCTGCCAGCACTTACCTGTGTTCCCACGGTGGACTCAGCTTGCAGAGTACACGCGCGTGACGGACAGGGAAATGCTTAAGTTTAATTAAAATTGTCCAAATCCGAGACTGTTCCATCACCGGCTGCTTTCAACACGGAGTCCGGTTGGATTTAGCCAGCGTGTCCCACACTAAGAGCTCCAACAAGATCCCTTCTCCCCCAGCCCACTGTGACAGCCCAGTCCACCAACTCCTACATGTCACACATTCACAAAGTAAATGATTTTGGTACCAGGAATCGAACTCAGGATCTTGCTCTTGCTGGGCAGGCATTGTGCCACTGAGCTACATCCCCCCACCCCTTAGTCAATAAATGTGATTCTGAATCTTAGTACAAAGCACATTCAAAGGCAGCATGTTAAAATGTGTGCATTTTAAGGGAAATCTAGACCTGGACTTACGCTGTTGAAATCAAAGTAATGCATGTGGGCTTAGTGTGTGTAGGTAGTTTTATGAAAATGAAGATGTGAGCACAGGCCTGCGGGGTGTCTCGTTCAGCTCGACACAGGTGGCTGCACACAGCGCTTTCTGAACTGGGTGGCATCTTCCTCTCAAACTTCCATGTTTATGGTCAGACTTCTGTCATTTCCCTTGAAAACCCGAGAGGAATCGTCATCAACAGGGAGGGCTGCTGCTTTACGTAGGACTTCTGGTCGCAGGCAACTGGCTGTGTGTGTTTAGCAGAAACGTTCTAAAAAGAGGTTGGAAAGAACTCACAGTTCAGTTCTAAAAGGACAGGTAATCCCAGTGAAAAAATGGAGCAAAGGACCAGACAAGACATTTCCCCAAGGAAGATGCACAGGGGCCAGCAGACACGGAAGTCACGGTGACCTCCCCATGAAGGCAGTGCATCTCAGAACGGAAGGAGACGCCACTCCATGGCCCGAGGATGGTCAGGACTAGCCGTCCGAGTGCTCGGATCCGCACACGTCAGCTCCTCACTGCTGCCAGCAGAGTGCGTGGTGCCTCTTGTGGTAAGAACGCGCTGCGTTCACCTCGGCACACTCCCCTCAACTGGAGCGCCCGCCTCCGTCCTGGTCCGGCCAGAGTGGTTCTGGAGGCCTCGATGGTGAGTGGCTCGAGGCCCTGTGTGGCTGCCTCGACGTCATTCCGAGTCTGGGGAGGTCCTAGAAGGCACAGAGGCCAGATCTGGTGGATAAGGTGGTTTAAAATCCACTGGGTTTTTTTTTTGACAGAAATTGCTGTAAATGCTTGAGCAATCAATGTGTGATGGTGATAAAATTCAGTTAAGGTTTAAATTTTAAAACTGTTTATGGTAAAAGATATATTGCTGTTAATCCCCCTTAAAATATTCCCCTTTGACTGGAATATTTTACCCCATCATTCTTGTCTTTTACTATAATGAGTTTTTAAAAATTTAACATTCACCATATCTTTCAGTCTCCCTATATTTTAACTTACATTAAAACCAAACCCAAACTTAGCTTAGTTTGAACTCCAGGCAGCTTATTTGATGCTAAAATGGTCAAGATTATAGGTTTTATTTCCATTACTGTTTCTTGTTATCAGTTAGTTACTTTCTCTTCTATAACTTTTTTCAGAAGCCACAAATTATTTCTTTGGTACTGAAGAAAATCAGGTGAAAAATATGTAGATTGTTTATTGCAAAACAGTCCCGACTTTGGCAGAGAAATTCAGATTGTCGATCTCGGCGATGTGTCCACAGTAAAATGTGAATGTACATGACTATGTGTCACAGTGATAGGTTTTATCATCAAAACTTAAAATTGTACCTTACTCTCTTAAACATTTAAAGTCTTATGAAATAGGGGCTGGCAGTGTAGCTCAGTGGTACAGCACCTTCTTGGAAAGTGGGAGGCTCCAATTCAATTCCCAGTACAACAACAACAACAACAACAAAACAACTATGAAATATTTGAAAACAAAAGTTAACATAGTTCACAATTCCAGTAACTAACCTCCAAGTTCAAATACTTCAGGATGCCTTCTTGCCTTTAACAACATGTTATAAGTTGTTGCAGATTGGTCTTGAGTTTCTTTCCTGAGAATTCATTTACAGCACCAGAACTTTCTTCTGTTTTCTTTGATTAACCATTTGATGGTTTTGAGCTTTGACAGCTTTTCCTGTTAACAAAATGTAGATTAAAACTTGACTGTAGTGGTTTGGAATAGCATTAGCTTGTAGTGGACAAAACACGGAAATGAACACAGTCCCACTAGTTCCCCAGACTTACTGCAGACTGCTTCTCACTCCGAGATGATGTTGGTGAGTCAGTGCGGTTTCTCACTACTGTGCAGCGAGTCCTCTGCGCCTGCTCTGACGCACCCACCTCTCCACCCCGTGTGATATGAGACAGCTGTATCACAGTGTGAGCATCTGCTCTGCCGCTGAATTGCCATAGGACCTTGAGAAATTACCTGGCCTCTTTGGAATCCCATTTTGTCATTTTTAAAAATTGTGGGGTATTTTTGTTGTTGTTGTTGTTGTTTTTTGTTTAGAATTCTTATTTTGACAAGGTATTTCAGACTCGTTTTGTCCTTGAGCTACTCCTACCCTGGAATCAGCCATCTCATCACTCAAGCCCTTTTTTTAAGCTGAGGAAGGAATCTGGCTTCTTATGCCAACTTTCCAGAGTAACACTGATAGATGAAAGCGTTAAAAATACGCTAAGGCTCGTTCACTCATGGGTCACGTCTCCTTTGTGTGCTTGGGACGAGGCGCTCTAAATGTAAGTGAGGTTCACTTTGCATTTCCACTGCGAGGCCAAAGTCACTGATACAGTTAAAGGCTTCCGATGCTCAGGGATGGGCTAAACAGCTGGGAGTTGAGAAATTTGAGAAAAGGGTAATGTTGTCCCCATTTGGGAACAGGGAGGACCTTCTTAGGTTTGGCATGACAAAGTATGGTGTTGGGAGAGCAGGTCACGGCAAGGAGCGAAAGGGAACTTCTGGGAGTTGGTAGTTGGTGGGTGAGGGATCCGGTTTATTAGAAGCCTGGGTTGCAGTCTGGCACAGAATTTATCCTGCATGGAATGAAGTGGCCCTATATGGAATACAGACAAGGAAAGCAATTTAAAATAATCTGGTCTCAGGCACTGGGGACTATAAACTGAAAAGAATGAGATGGATGGGAAAATAATTCAGAAGGAAGAAATGACTTTAGCGTGTTGGATTGGATTGCTGCACAGTGTGGGACTCTGAAATAAGAAGCTATTTTTTCTAAGTGAAAGAGCAAATAAATTTCCAACCAGTACTCAAAGAGGAAAAGCAAGTCTGATGATACTGAATTTTCCATTCTTATTTTTTTGCTGCTGGGGATTGGACTCGGGCTCAGACTTCCTGAGCGCAGCCTCTTCCACTCAGCCATACCTCCAGTTCCAACGACTAGCAATGTTTATCTTTTTTATAGTATTCGATTAAAACCCACAGAATTACTTCATAATTGTACACAAAACAACACAGTTAAAGTAATGCCTTGGAGTCAGGTAACATCACAGTTATTAGACAGGAAGATTGGCTGAGTTTCCTGTCACTGTTAGAATAGGGTGGCAGCTGCACGTCCGGGTCACGGCGGAGCAGGAGCTGCGTGGCTCCATGTGGTCCGCGGGAGTCACTCCGAGATGAGCTGCAGGCCCTGATGGGTCTGACCCGTCGCTCTTGCTGGCGTCTGGGAAGGAGAGTTGGTCTCCCAGCGCTGCCTTGTCCTGCGGTGTTACTGAAATTCACTTTCTTACCTCTTTAAACGTTAGCGTATAACTTTTACTTTATCTGAGGAAAAAACGTTAGACCCAACTTAGTTGTATGTTAAAATATTAAACACTGGGACAAACTCCTTCTTTGCGGTGTGTGGGGCGGTCAAGGCGGAAGGGCCCTGGTCGGAGCCGCCCGCAGGAACCGAGGGTGATGTTCCTGGCGGTGTCGGACTTTCCTGCCGGAGCTGCTCCGTCTCTCGCACTCGCCGAGAGCGTTCCTCTTCGCTGCGGGAAGGAGACGGCAGGTCCGCTGCGCTGGCTGCTGTTTCATCCCTTCTGAACTGGCCGTCGGTCCCACCGAGAGCGGCGCTCCGCTCGCCATGCGTTCGTTCGTTTGCGAGCTCGTGGACACGGCGTGTCGTGTCCTAACTAGACTGTTGGAAGCAGTACTACATGAAGTAATGTGTGAGCCATGTAATGTGCAGGGAGCGTGCACATGGTGGCTGTCATAATTTCTGTGGTACAGTTTTGAGAAGGAAAATAAAGTCGGCTCTTTTTGTTGGAAAGGAGATTTCACGTTATCTGCGTTTGCAGGCTTTCTGGCTCGCGCGCCGGAGGAATCCTTGCTGCGGGGGTGTTTTCCTTCTCTCGGCTCACATGGCAGTGGTCCATCGCGGCGGAGGTTTTCAGCTTAAACAATCTGTTTGTGGGGCTGCTGATGGCTCTTGCCGCACACTTCGAGGAGGCAGAAACCGCGGAGGAGAGATCAAAGGTACCCTATTTTGATCAAAGTGAAATCATTTTTGTTTCAATTTTTAGGCAGGCACGTGTTCCCTTTTAACTTTGGTTTAGATGCTGTTTATCTCTTCTGATTACTGTCAAGGTAACCTAAGCATGTTGAGAGAGCGTTCTCAGGGCTCTGACTGGGAATGACTCACAGAAGCCCTTGTGGGGCGGGAGACTTCAGGGAGACTGCTGCTCAGAGGTGAGAAGTCTCTTGAGAAGGAGGGCTATGCAACTCTCTGAGTGCTGCTGGAAAGGCAGGCTTCTTGATTCATTCACCCTTGCGTGCGTGTGTGTGAGGGTGTGTGGACTGTAAAGCGCCAGGCTTTAGCTAGACCGGCCACCCTAAACCATAGACCATAGTGGTCCATTGACTTACTCCTTGTGAAAATGATCCGATTTGTATTTGTGTGGACTAAAAGTATCAACTGTAAAAAGTGGCTCAGAAGAGATTACGCTATCACAACATTTGACCACAGTGAATCCCAATGTTTTGTGAAGTTAGTATGCAGTCACTTCCAGTGTAAGTGTGGAGACGTTACCTGCATGTCTTCGAAGAGCCTCCTGCAAGGTGCGGGGTTATTGCAGTGTGCAGCAGCCCCGTGTCCGCAGACAGGAGAAGCCAGCGTGTCACGACTCACCTGTGGTCCTCACAAGCAGATCCACGATGCTGTTAGATGTTCTGTTTAAAACAGTCTTTTCTCATTATGTTAAGGAAAAATTATTTAACATATTTGGGAGAAAACTGTAAACTCACTTGACTCCCCTTCAGGTCTAGGGACAGCGCTGGACAGTGGGCTTTCGTCATAAGGGACAGGTCAGGCTCAACTCCAAGTACCGGAAACGTGAGAGCAGGCAGGGTCGGTGGGGGGCAGGTCCCGGAGCAGAGGCGACAGGGCGGAGCGCCGCTGGCCTGACCGACAGAGCAAGCGAGCAGGGCTCTCACTGGAAGTGTGCCGGGGCATCGCGGGGGGCGGCCTGGGGGAAGAGCAGTGAGATCAGGTCCGAGTGCTCAGGTGCGGGGGGCACCCGGATACTGGCTCAGCGGGGACCTTGCACGAAGGGCATGGAGCCCCATGTTGGCACGAGTGAGAAGAAAGCCGGGGGGGGGAGGGCTGCCGAGCTGGGTCTGGCGGAGACCCGGCCCGCTGTGTGGTGAGTGCCTGTCCAGCGAGGCAGACCCCCCACCCGGTCACCAAATGCAGTCTGAGGTGCCGTCGTCCATGTGGGAGGAAGAAAGTTCAGCAGGATGACTGAGCTATAGCTGTAATTTTACTAGAGAAAGGAAGGGGTTGAGAGATGGGGGGTGTCTGAGGAAAGGAATGACTGTTCTGTGCGTGCACTGCCTCGCACACGTGCTAGAAAACGAAAACGGAACAGAGAAAGCAGTTCCACGGCCCCTACTGCTGTTAGCACTTGGTCTGCTTACAGGACTTGTTAAGAGCTATTTGGAAGTTAGCCATTTTAGGTTAAAATGCAGGTGTTTGATGAGAATGGGAAGCATTAGCAAAAACTGTGAGGCAGGAAGACCAGCCTGGGGAGCCTGGCAAGACCTCATCTCGAAAGAATTATAGTGATAAATAGCAGTGACTAGTGAAGTATAATTATTTGCCTGCAAGTTGATTTTAACCTGAAAGATGATTCAAACGTTTGGCTTTAATAGTCAGAGTAACTTTTTGTCATTGAGCTAGAATTTTAGATGAATTTCTAACTTTTTTCTTTTCCATTTATTTTCAGATAGCTAAAATTGGTGCCTTCTGCTGCGGCCTTAGTTTGTGTAATCAGCACACAATAGTGATCTATGTTCTGTGCATAGTACCTTGGATTCTCTTTCGACTTTTAAAAGAGAAGGTAGGTTTTAAAATTTATCAGAATAAAAATATATTTCATCTAAGTGAAGTGCAATATTTACAACACTAGAGGACTTGGAGTTTTAATTTTCACAGGCTGTTTGTGAAGCATAAGTAGCCTTTGGCCTTAACAGTATTGACATAAAAAAGAGGATTTACAGAAATTATGCAATATTGATTGTAGTGGCATCTGGCCTATTTTGTAATTTCTCCGTGATTCAGAACAGCACCTCAATGAAAACAGGCTGAAAGGATATTACTCCTCCTTCCTGGTTTGTTACACATCTGCAGACGCACGCCACCCTGCTCAGCTGCTGCCGGTGCCGCCTGTGCCCTTTGCGGCACCATGTGCCGGGGAGTTAGTGCCCAGCGAATGGACAGCATCGCTGCTCCTGCTGTGAACTCACTAGAGTCTCTGCAAAGTAAAGTCTGTTTTCTCAGAACGTCTTTCCCCTGGAAGTAAAAATAATTTATCTTTATTTCATCTTTCTCTGAAAGATAAATTATTGTTAATTAAAACAACAATAAGAAGCAACATAGGAAACCTACTTTGTGAGGCAGCGTGAGCTGTGGGCCAGGTAGAGGCAGGAAGTCACATCAGACATGGACACTTGGAGGGTAAATACCGACATTCTGTTAAGCCTCCTCCTGGGGTGAGGGTCTGTGAGGAAAGCCAGGGTCAGCTTCTACTTACTTCATTTTGGTGGAAAAGGAGCTGCATTTATTTGTCATCTTATTACTTGATAATTGTACCTCACAGAATTATAATAGAAAATACATAATGGGTAGAATAAAATTAGAGCCTTGAAACAGGGAGTTATCCAGCTACACAGTGAACATTTGAATGAATTCCTAGTGAGAGACACATTGCCGTGAGTCCCCTCTCAGCACCCCCTGCCCACCTGACAGCTCCTGGCCCGTCTGTCTCGCCACGCTCTGAAGCGGGCCCGAAGTCCTCTTCACCAGAAGTGCTCACAAGTGTGCTGAGCGCTGTGCCTGCCGCCGTCCGCCGGAAAGGAGGCTTGTTCCTTGTCCCTTTCATTCACCAGAGCTGTCAGCGTGTGGCTTGTGGCGCATGGCTCTCCCTCACGGGCAGAGTGACCACGAAAGGTCAGTGTTGTGGACTGGTTCAGGGCACTGAGGCAGCCATGACAGTGCAGCTAAAGACACTCAAGAACGACGCGCATCACTTCTCTAGAAATGGGGAGAAAGTGAGATGAGAGTGTGTGAAGAGAGGAGAATGCGGAGAGGCAGGCAGTCTCTGTCAGTGTGTCCTTTGCTGTAATACGTTTTTTAAAATTTTAGTGTTCACTATATTTTTCACATTATACCTTCTGGTTATATTTCCCATACTGAACACATTTTGTTTCTTAGCATCTTGGGAACAAAGCAAAAAGCATAGCATGATTATAAAATTCTGCTGTGGTTAAAGAGTAAATAAAAGGGAAACATAATAGTTGACAGAAGAGCAGCGTTTTTCTTGGAATTGGATTGAGTTCTCTCACATCAGGGACATTAATCAGCCTAACTGCAGGGTTTAGCTTTTCCAGTGTGTGGAGCAAGTTCGTTATGAGACCTTTTGTCACGTAAAGACAGCACAGACAATGGAGAGAGCCCAAATAGGTTTCTGTGGGTCAGCAGACGCACAGAGCGGAGTGGGTGGACAGCCCAGCCCTCTGTCCCGCAAGGCTTCCAGCTGAACACACGCCAGAGAACTGTGCCCTCCGGAAGGGCCCCAGAAACAGGTGCTTGTGCTGGCTGATGGAGTCCAAGGTGTTGCGGCCACTTTGCCCCTCACGGAGTGAGCTGTTGAGGAATGATGGAATTCGGGGAGTTGCTCTCTCAGGCCCACTACGGAGATGGCACAGCTGGAACAGTGGTCAGCAGTGCAGTCCCAGGCTCTTCAGACCCCACTGAGAGGGTGGAGGCCGAGTCCGTCATTCTCAGCCCCGACTGCGCGCTGCCTTGTCAGGGAAGTGTGTGTGAGCACGTGTGGACGTGCGTGTTCGATGCACACAGACGCTTGGCCACCTGAGTGCTGTGCCTCAGCTCGCTCCACCTCACACGGCTCCTGGTTCTTGGCGGCCCCGTACCTCGGCCACTTTGCCCCTCTCTGGCTTGGGCCCCCATGCGGCGAGGCCCAAGGCTGGGCTCTGTGGGGCTCCCTCGGCGTGGCCCCCGTTATTTCTCACACAGACACGCTACAGCAGCTGCATCTGCGGCCAGACTCTCAGCACTGACTTTCCTGGAAGCCGCTCTAAGGCCATCAGAGGCGCGTGCTAGGCCGAAGTCTGCACACTCTGTCATGCGTCTCATTACTGCCACACAAATCTCAGATGGATTCAGTGCTACATTAAAAACACGTCATTTTCAGTTAAGAGTGTTTATTTGAAAATGCTAATATAAATCTGCTTGTTCTACCTTTGGTGAATGTGAACAATGATGGTTCTTATATTCATTTGCACAGATTAATTTTTCTGTAAAAGAAAATTGGAAATTTCCAATTGTGATATTTATGAGACCCTCACTTTCCCAGTTATTGCAGCAACCAGTATTTCAGCCTTTCTGGCATAGCAGAACCCAGTCTTTTGGATTTAAATGTTAGGAAACTTTGTTGACACAGTCCTTTGTTTTAGGAATGTACAGATCAGATATCTTATTATAAATAAGATAGTTGAGAAAGCACCATTCTATATGGCAACACGTATCCTTTAATGTTCCATTTTAAATATTACTTGATAGGAAAAACAGTTAGGTGAGCTTGGAGGGTGTTTATTTGTGCCGAACAGTCCTGTGAAGTGTTCGGAGCCCCAGTGCCGGCCGTGAGGTGGGCAGTCTGTGAATGTGTCTGGCACATTCAGAATCAGCTGGACAGCAGAGTCCGTCCCACGTGGCATCTTGGCCATGCAGAGATGTGGTTTTAAATGTAAAAGATCGGTAATCAGAAGCGTTAACATAGTAACTGACGGTGACTCAATATAAATCGAGAGATGAGCCTTCGGCAGACATAGTTGATATTTTCCTTGATCGGTCCTCAAGCTCTCAGACAAGTCGACTAATGCTGTCACACCACCATGTGCTTTGCTGCAGGAGCTGTCCCTGGGGTCTGTGTGGAGGCTGAGTCTGGCCTTCGCAGCCGGTTTGCTGCCCTACCTCTACCTCCCTGTCTCATCCTACCTCAACCAGGCCCGCTGGACATGGGGAGACCAGACCACACTGCGCGGGTTTCTGACACACCTGCTCCGGGAAGAATATGGGACGTTCAGCCTGGTGAGCTTGTACTTAAGCTCTTCTAAGGAAATAAGTGCAAGACTTCAGTGTTCTGCCTGGGCTCGACTGAGAAAAGATTCTGTGTTTATCAGTAATGGAAGATGGGATTTTCATCTGGTTATTTATATACTAAACTTGTGGCCCTTAATGTGCCTTAGACAAAAAATCAGAATCATGACCGAAAACCTTTTGTTGTAGATCCCAAATACACTTGTCAGGGTGACAGGCTTTGAAAGGACTCTCCTGCTTACAGTTGAGGAGAGGACTGGGCGCTAGCGTGGGCCCTTGATCTGTGAATAGACATACCTGGGAAGGATTGAGGGAAAGGAAGATCAGACATTTTCATTCACTTTGGCCAGAACACTTCCTTAAAAAAATCAGATGAACCGTGTTTGTGTTACTAACTAGTCTTCAAAAGTGAAGACCTGTCTGTAAGTGCGTTGTAAGGTATGAGTTCAGGAAATGGGAATAGTGTGGTGCACAGAGACCCAGGAGGCCTCGCTTTTCCCTGAGACACAGCAGGGAAAACCATCCCATAAGTTACAGCCCGAGTTCCCGGGGAAGAAAAGACAAGCAGAAGCTCTCCGGGGATAGCAGCTCTTCCAGGTTTTTCCCTCACGGTTTGTGTTCTGTGTGTTGCTTAAGAAAGTGAGTCTCAAGTATATTGTGCACAGCGTGGTTTATACAAAATTCCAGACATTGCAAACCCTAACAGTCCGGTCTGAAGGTACATTCAAAAGTAGTAAGGTTGTATTTCTAAAAAATAGGGGAATCATGCACACTCAAGGTCATAGTGACCTCTGGGGACTAAGGCCTGTGAGGATTTTGTGGTGCTACATGGTGTTGGTAAAGTTTTGCTTCTTATGTGAACAGTGAACCGGTAGAATTTTTAAAAACTCTTTATCCCTTAAGTGTTTATTATGTATACTTGACATGTGAGTATTAGATATTATATTTGTATAAATATTAGACATTTCATAAAAATAGGTAAACGAAAAGATAATTATTCATATTTATCACCTGATATTTTAAATTTATACTCTATATTAATCCAGGTTTAAACTTTGTGTTATTTACACATAATTGTGAAATTATAGACCATCATGTTGTAAAGAGCTCTAAAGTGCCCATACATGAAGATAAAGATTGTTCATAACGAATATTAAGAAGTCCATTCACTAAAACATGTCGATCATTCCTGCTGGAATAGTTGAATTGATTTTTAGCCAGTTATTTCTAATATCCTTCAGGAAAGTTGTCTGTTTTATTTTACTGACTTTAAAAATTAAACAAGACTTTTGGGCTTTGAAAGGAGAGAGATACACATTGTATGTTGCGAACACATATCTTTTAAGCAAAGATCATTAAAATGCAGTAAAATAACAAAGCTTCAGTTTGATGCTTATGCAAATAAGTGCTCTCTTTTGTGTCTAGGCCAAAGCTGAAAAGGGATCCGGTGTGTCTAAAGTGCTGCTGTGAGTATAAAACATTTGAAACTATTTTCCAATAAATACCCACTAGTTCTTTTAAATGATTATTAAGGACTGCTGCGTTCTCTTTGTGAAAAAGCGTCTGAGCATTAGTTTTCGTCTCTACCATTAATAGTTGTTTGCAAATACTGTATTGTCGTATATTTTGGCATTTTTTTCTCACTGAGATAAAGCTTAAAGTGAGCAGTAAATATAACAGTTAATGAGAATATTAGGAGAATAGATAGAGCCTAAAACACTAAAGTGTTTCAACTTCCAGTCGAATGCACAATTACCCGACATAGGGTTGCTTTATAAACAGTTTATTCTTTGTTCTGGGTTCTATATTGTCTTTATTTTACAGAAGTTTTATAACACTGTATTTTGCATAGTTTGAACAGTTACTGTTATTTTGGCTAGAACTATGATTTAATTCTTCTGAGCTCAATTTATGTATTAATATATGTATGACTTTTTATGGCTGTCCTTGTCATAAGCTTTCTTTTGACTTACATATTTTTAACATCCAACCTTAATAGAGCCAGCTTAAGTAACTATATTTTCATCTGTTATCCAGCAGTGTTTTTAAAAATAGGTTAATAGTTGCTTAAAATGTACTTAGATTGAGACAAATTGAAAATATGTATGCCAGCTTAACAATATCCATACCAGTTACAGTCCTTCAGAATTCCTGAATAAAATAGGCTTCTTATAACACCAGAGTGCCTTCCTCACTCACTACCACTTTGGAACTCATAGTTTCCCCTTCGTATTCAGTGCTGCTGATAGCTTGTCACGGTTGGCCTTCTCTGCTCACTGGCTTGCTTACTTCCATTTCCCTTTTCTTTCTTTTAAAATAATTTCCCTCTCCAATAAGATACATGTCTGTACATTGTATACTAGTGCATGTGTGTGTGCATGTATGTGAGTGTGTGAGTGCGTGTGTGTGAGTGCATGTGAGTGTGTGTAAGTGCGTGTGAGTGTGTGTTGTGTATGTGTGTAATCTTATGACTGAAATCAGAAAATGAGTGATGGTCAGGGATGTAGCGTAGTGGCACAGCACCTGCTTGCTTCCAAAAGAATGAGCTGGGGAGGGCGGGAGGGCGGTGGGGGAGAGAGAGAGAAGCAGACAGAAATAACCAAAGGAGAATACCTGTCATCCCAACATGCAGAGGCAGCCACTTATTCTTAGTCTGTTAACTTTTTCTCTGTATTCTGAACTTTTATAAATGTGTGTGTTTTAAGTGAGATAATTGCTGAGGATGTTGCCACATGCTCGTAACCTGCCCTCAGGGGAGGCTGAGACCGGAGGAGCATGAATTTAAGGCCGACCTGGACTACATAGACAGACAGTATCTTAAAAAAAAAAAAAAAAAAGAGGGCCAGGGAGTTATCTCAGTGGTTCCGGCGCCTGTCTCGCAAGCGCAAGGACCCGGGTTCGATTCCCCGGTAACCACATAACAATACTGGGTGTGGAGACTCACGCCCAGCAGCAACCAGTACCACATACCACAGTGCCGGGCGTGGTGGCTCACGCCTGTCATCCCAGCACTCGGGAGGCAGAGGCAGGAGGATTGCTGTGATGTGAGTTTGAGGCTGAGCTCAGGGCCAGCCTGAACCACAAAG
>PVIR01019699.1:0-14474 GCA_004026965.1 Petromus typicus
GCCTGGCAGGATGCAGCCTCCATCTCTGTAACAGAAGTCTGTGGCTGGGGACATGCAGCACAGGAAGCCCAAGTCTTCTGCAGTGCGCCAGCATCAAGACTGAACAGCTGAGCCCTCCTGGGCTGCACAAAGGAGAGAAGCCCCATGTCTGATTCCCACTGTCAGCATTTTTTCCAGTGTATTTTGTGACTCCGTAAATTCAACTGCTTTTCTTGGAATACTAATGTGTAAACTTACTTTTATTTTTCTACCCATTCACTTCTGGCCCTCCAGTGGCAAAATTTAACTTGGAATCAAGAATGAGTCACAGTGGACATTGTAGGTGACCATTGTCCTTCAGATTGCCCTTGGTTACCTTGAGTCCATCAGAGCCCTGCAGGAGGCTGGTGGTAAAGCTATTTCCACTTGTGGCTCTGTAGCTCATCTGTACAAGAAATGGTCCCTGGAGCCGGCAAGTTGCTGAGATCATCCTGCCTTTCTTCAAGTTGCAATGCCAACACTTTGCAGTCACCTGAGCATGCATTTGGGACCTGTGCTGAGGAAGCCGCCTGAGCTAGTAAAGGCCTGGCCTGCCTGGAGTCCCTTAGAGATGGCTCCCATCCCCTCCCCTCTCCTAACTGTGGTCAGGAGTAGTGGATCCAAGGTTCTCAAGAGAAGGCTGTGACCAGAGGGTGGACCCACCCCCCACCGGGCACAGGGTAAGACAAACAAGAAGCAGGAGATGCACTGAGCAGAGGCCACCGGGGAGGATGCAGGACAGCCACTGACAACCCAGGACTTGTAGTTCTTGGGGCTGACATTCCACATAAGCACTTTACCCTGAGCATCACTATGAAAGTCACTTAAGGTTGCGGTAATTCAGCTCCCAAAAATGTCTGAGCGCATGAGAATGCAGACAACCAGCTATTCCTGAAACTCTATCCATACCTCAGGAAGTCAAGTCAATATAAGAAAACAAGCTTACTGGAATTGCGATTCTATTATTTGCTGATAAAAAGAGGATGGATAATACGTAGCCTTATCCTAACAATCACTTAATTTGCTAATTATCCCACAAATGTGACAGTGAAAACTGGCTGAAGTATTTTACCAATGATGTCTTGAAGAAACACTCACCTTGGCCTCAGTATCAGACCTGTGACTCTCTTCCACATGATGGGCCAGGTCACTGGCCATGGCTGACAGACCGTGTGGACTCTGGATATCTTCCGCCACAGTCCAAAGCTTCGCATGGAACTGGCTCTGAAGAGGTGGTGGCTGCCACTAGGGCTGCTCTGCTCATGTCACTGCACGATGTGAAGACAGAGCCCACGGCGTACCTGGTTGTTTCTGACAGGGGGGCCTGTGAGCCAGACCCCGACTGACATTTGTGGCAGCCATGTCAAAGCTGTGTCAGCTATGTGGGGGGTGTGGCAGGAGGAACTCACTTGCCAACTGTAGGCAGGAAGTTCCGGGGCCAAGACTCCTGTTTAACTTGCTGTTTAACTTTGTAACTCCCTGTTAATTTTTTTTTTACTCTAATAATCAGAAGTAACAATGATTCTCAGTATTCTTAATGTTTTGGTGCTATCTCTGAGTAATTTCTCCCAAGTAACATAGAGAATAAGTTCAACCAATTGTTCTGTTTAGACTTCTAAGTCCCTGATAAACCAACAGCTCCTTAGTGTGCTAAGTTTTTTGTTCTCCAAATTCTGACAAGAACTGGCCGAGAGATGGTTGCTCTCATTCCCAACAGGGCATCCATCAGACAAGCAGAGGAGAAACCTGGAGAAATGGTCCCACTGACGGCTGCACTGTACCCCAAGAGGAGAATGTACAAAAGGGACTTTTATTAATGAAAGAAAAATCTTTTATGGGTGAAATATGAAATAGATATACAAAAATTTTACAGCAGATCTCTCAAAGAAGTATAAGGCCACCCAAGAAAAGGGAAGCCCCTCTTCATCATAACTCCCGTGATGGGAGGACACAGTCACTGGCAGCCCAGGTTGCAGGAAGGATCCGTACTGGAGGCTCCGCGTGAGGGACGTGGAGTCAGATAGGGGCTTGCAGACTGTCTGTAGCGTCTTGCTGTTCTATACACATGTACATTGCTGTTTCATTTAAAAATCTTCAAAACTTCAGCTTCTGCTGTGAGGAAGCAGGACAAGATGCCAGCTTCTTGCTCTATCATTCTCTAAGTCTTATGACTCCCCCAGAGTCTTTGCTCTACATAATATACTGTGGTATTTAAAGGGATTCTCCCAAAGGAAAATAACCCTTACTATGTGACAGGAAACCACAAGACTCGTCTCAGCTGCAAGGCTCTGCTGAGCTCTTTGGCATAGCGCACCAATTCCCGTAACACTCTGCCACTTAAAAAAGTAGACTTTCCTATAGTAAAACCTCTTAAAAACACCTGTTTCTGCAAAATAATGCATTCCTGTATGTGGAGCTCTAGAAAATACAAGTCCTTGTGGAGAAAGGAGACCAAGGGCTGGCACAGAGCATGTGAAGTGGGCTCGAGGTCACATGAGCTCATTCAGCTCAGCCTCCAGTGCAGCTGCCATTTCGTCTGCCTCAGAGCTGCTGCCTTCCTCGTCTTCGTTGCTGGACTCCTTGCTGGACTCGCTCGCGGCATCCTCATCATTCAACTTCCTCTTGTGGCCTCTAAGGAGAAAGAGAAGCAAAACTGCTGTGAAAGGCTGGCGGCAGGGTGGGTAAAGAGGCAGCATACTGGTGTCACTTTGCGATTTGCATGTTCTCAGGGCAAGAATCAACTGTGACCCCGAGTCAGGAACATATGCTCTGTCACTGGGCCCAGGGGCCACGGCACATGGGCTCACTCTGGCCTTCTTGCTCAGGTTCTGGGTGTGCAGATGGCAGGAGCAGAGGCCCAGCAGTGTCACTGGAAACCTTTCAACTCATGGCCATGGGTCAGGACAGTGCGCCATCACTCTCCCTGGAGTTCTGAGCTTCCTCTGAGGTTTTTTTTTTTTTTGAGATAGGATCTCGCTTTGTAGTTCAGGCTGGCCCTAAACTCAGCATCCAACTCACATCACAGCAATCCTCCTGCCTCTGCCTCCGGAGTGCTGGGATTACAGGCATGAGCCACCACGCCTGGCACTATGGTGTGTGGTACTGACTGCTGCTGGGCGTGAGTCTCCACACCCAGTATTGTATGTAGTTACCAGGGATTGAACCCAGGCCCTTGCAAAGCCAGGTCCTTGAGCTTGCAAGACAGGTGCCCGAACCACTGAGTTAAATCCCAGGCCCATCCTCTGAGGTTTTTAAGTAGATAAAAATGCCTGTAAAGCTAGTAGTCATTAACAAAAGGAATCTAAAGGGCAGAAGTTAGTGCTATGTGCAGTACACAAATCCTTTGGTGTGAGTCCTGAATACGGGCAGCACTCACTGTCCCTGGAAGAGGGGGACGGTGAGAAAGGCACATGCTCGCACATACATGGCTTCCAGTCTGTAGGAAGGAGGCAGCATTTCAGTGGGACCTCAAAGCCACTGACTCAAACTGGGCTGGCTCACAGGGTGAATGGGACACCACCACAGGTGTGGTGAGGTGGGGGCTATGGGTTTTCATTCCCAGCCACTGTGGACATGCTGCCTGTGCTCTCTGGGGAGTCACCCTCACTGGGAGCAGCTCCCAGTGCCTGTGAGGCGGATGATGGTTGTTCTTCCTCTGTGGAGCAGAAGACATGCATTACTTTCCTTTGCAACTCAATGCTGTAGATTCTAGTATGCAGACCAATTAGCACAAAGAACAGTCACACAAGAGAAACTAGTCCAACATCGACCCTTCCAAGGGTCAGTACAACTTGTTCCTGTTAAGTCGGCAAATGGAGAGTGGGAGTCAGCTCGGGCAAGGAAGTGTACCACTGGGTGGTCCCGATTTCAAAACTCCTTTTCTCAGGCAGTCAGTCACTAGAACAAATTACATGAATAATAAAAATTAACTCTAGGGCTGGGGAGTTAGCTCAGTGGTTCCGGCGCCTGTCTTGGAAGCGTAAGGACCCGGGCTCGATTCCTCGGGTAACCACATAACAATACTGGGTGTGGAGACCCACACCCAGCAGCAACCAGTACCACATACCACAGTGCCGGGCGTGGTGGCTCACGCCTGTAATCCCAGCACTCGGGAGGCAGAGGCAGGAGGATTGTGATGTGAGTTTGAGGCTGAGCTGAGGGCCAGCCTAAACCACAAAGCGAGATCCTGTCTCAAAAAACCTAAAAAAAAAAAAAAAATTAACTCTAGCACTTTGTATAACCAGCAAATACCATTATTATTAAAAAAAAACCAAGCACAGCAATCAGCTCTCACAGTGGAACTTGTGGACCAGAAACAGAAAACACAGGCGATTTCTAAAGGTCTGCAACTCTAAACAGCTAATGGCTGGCACAGCACCCTCCCTTTCCGTGGGTGTGCCAGTGCTCAAGGAAGCCCAGAAACAATCTGCAATTTACCACATGACCTGATGCACCACGCCTACTTGTTTCCATGCAGATTAACTGCATGGTACTGGCAAAGCAACAGACTTGAGGACAAGTGGAGTAGATTAGAAGACCCAGAAACAACTCCAGACACACTAAGCTATCTCATTTTTGACAAAGGAGCCAAACACCCTCACTGGAGGAAGGATAGCCTCTTTGACAAATGGTGCTGGAAAAACGACTTTAACCTGCCAAAGACTAAAGCTAGACCTAGCTCTTTCATTGTGTACTAAAATAAAATCAAAATGGATTAGGGACCTAAATATTAAAACAGACACACTAAACCTGCTACAAAACAGGTTAGGTAAAACTCTTGAAGACATTGGTTTTGGGAAAGACTTCATGAACAAATCCCCCATTGCACAAGAACTGGTAGAAGAAATTGATAAATGGGATCTCATCCTATTGAGAGGTTTCTGCACAGCAAAAGAAACCACCAGCAAAGTGAAAAGGCAACCAACAGTATGGGAAAGAATTTTTACCAACCGCCTCTCAGACAAAGGGCTACTATCTGGAATATATAAAGAGCTCAAAAAAATCAGCCCTCCCAAATTTAATGACCCAATTCAAAAATGGGCATCTGAAATGAACAGATATTTTTCAGAGGAAGAAGAGCAGCTAAGAAGCATATGAAGAAATGCTCAACATCATTAGTCATTCGAGAAATGCAGATGAAAACAACACTGAGATTTCATCTCACTCCACATAGAAGGGCTGCCATTTCAGATTCAGCCAACAGCAAATGTTGGCGAGGATGTGGAAAAGAAGGAACCTTTCTCCACTGTTGGTGGGAATGTAGACTCATACAACCCCTGTGGAGAACAGTTTGCAAATTCCTCAAAAAGCTAGGATTGGAGGCCCCATTTGACCCAGCCATCGCTCTGCTAGGTATATACACACAAAAATTAAAAGATTCGTATCACAGTGACATATGTGCACCTATGTTTATAGCAGCTCAGTTTGTGATTGCTAAATCTTGGAAACAACCCAAATGTCCATCAACTGGAGACTGGATAAAGAAGCTGTGGTTCTTCTACAGAATGGAGTATTACTCTGCCATAAAAAATGATAATTTTGAATCATTTATACTTAAATGGACGTACCTTGAGGACATCCTCATAAGTGAAATGAATAGGTCACAGATGTGTAAATATCATATCTTTTCTCTGGTATGAGAAAACAAAGCTATAAATGAGTTCTAGAATGTATGTTATATATTGTGAAATAGAAAACACTCAAAGCGTAATGGAGTGAAGGGGGGAAATAAGGAGATTATAAAAAAATGGAAGGAAACAAAGTTTATGTATATGGGGGGGGTGGTAGGGTGGGCAGGGTTATGGGAAAAAATGAGAATTAAGTTGTGTCATATACTGGTACAAATTCTCATTGTTGAATGCAATCATGATGTATATATATAATGTACCAATAAAGATTTCAATTAAAAAAAAAAGAGGTAATGCGCAATCAGCAGGTGTGAAGTTTCAATCCTGTGAAGCATGTCTCTTAGAGGTAACATGCTGTGATTGTGGCAATGACTTATGAACTCCTTAAAAATAATTTCCTGGGCCGGGATTCAGCTCAGTGGTTCCGGTGCCTGCCTTACAAGCACAAGGGCCCAGGTTCGATCCCCAGGAACCACATACAACAATGCAGGGTGTGGAGACTCATGCCCACCAGCAATCAGTACTACATGCTACAGTGCCAGGGTGTGGTGGCTCATGCCTGTAATCCCAGCACTTAGGAGGCAGAGGCAGGAAGATTGCTGGGAGTTCCAGGCTTGCCTGGACTACACAGTGAATTCAGGGCCAACTTGAAGTAAAAAGTGAGACCCTGTCTCAAAAAAAAAAAAAAAATTACCTGGCTAATGTACACTTAATATAGATAACATACATATGCAAGTAACATGTATATACAACAGATGCTAGAACACACAATTACAGCATAATAATTTGAAACCACTAATGTTGACATCAGGAAATGGCTTTCCTAACAGTAATAGAAATGTCATCTGATAGTACGAGGATGGAACCAGAAGACAGGACCAGCTTCCTAACTGGTGTCCAAAGGAAAGATGTGCCCAGAATCAGCCAGTGACATAGTAAGTTTGTTCTGAGCGTCATAGTACTCATACTACAGTGAATACAACTGGGACAGACACAAGAGTTCTTGGGATAGCGAACTCAAAGGAAGGAAGACAATAAGGGTAACTCCCTACCCCACTCCCAGGCCTCATGGGCTGGGCCTGTGGCCTGTCCCTGGCCATGGAAACCCATTTAAGAGGAATTGTGATCCTTTTCCTATTGGCTGGGATCTTCGGGCTCATGAAATCATCTTATAAGAAATTATGCATTCTATCAGCCTAAGTTCTAAATGAATATATCATTTTTATGTTAACTACAGTGAATAATATTGTTTTCTAAGGAAAAAGGCTTATGGGTTAGTTTTGATATATAAAAATGAAGGATTGGGTCAAAACTGGTGTAAAAAGTATAATTCCTCACATTAGAGTCTGAAAATTAAGATTACAAGGAATGTATGAAGAAACGGTGGAAGCAGAATTTAAGTTCCCCCCACTAAAAGGAGACATAAGGGGTTCCTGGGCACACAGATTCTCAATGGAAACCGTGACACACCAAGTGACCACTGCGGCTGGGCACATGCTGACGGGGCCATGGGAGGACGAGTCCTGGTGCACTGTGGCAGGGATGGGGCATCCCAGAAAGGATGGGTCAGATGCCCTTGGAGACACTGTGGGTGTCCCTGACTGCACCTCACAGAGTTTCCTCAAAAGGCACAGTTGCCTTCAGGAGCAGTGCTGCACAAGGTGTAGTGGCTGCCACCATTCTGAATCTGCCTCTCCTTTTTTCTGGATTCTCATCCTGGGGCTTAAAGGTGCACAGCCTCCCATATGGCCACCAGTGATAGTCTTACCTCTGCAGTACGGAGCACCTGTCCTGCACACGACCTGTGTTCTGTACACAGCATGCTAGTCCATGCTCCCTGCTGCTCTGGGGTGCTGTTAATTACAACCCAGCAGCATGGAGGAGTCAATTATGTCCACAACCATGGCCCTAGTGGCTTCTTATGCCATGTGGTGGTATCAGCTTTCTGCTCATCTTTTCCATTCTAGACAGTATATACCAAAACCTCACTGTGGCTTTGATTCCTATTTATCTGATGATTGATGATAATCTTTGCCTGAGTTTTTAGTAGTTTGTGTATTTTCTCATTGTTCACTCTGACAGCACTTAATGTATGGTGGATGTAAGTTCTTTTCCGATGTGTGCTTGTGCATATTTCCTTTTAGTCTGCGGGTTGTCATTTCACTCCCTTCAGTGTCCTTTGCAAAGTAAGTTATCTTCTGTTTTATTGCCAATACTTTAGCTTTATAACTAAAATTCACTGTGTAACACATGGTCACAAAGATTTTCTCTCATGTTTTCTTCTGTAAGCTTCAGGTTAAATTTAGATTTATACTCTATTTTGAGTTAATTTGTGTCTGCTGTAAGGTATGTGTTCAGATTTTTTTTTTTTTTTTTTTTTGGCATTTGGACATTTCACTGTTGTAGTACCATTTGTAGGAAAGAATATTTAAGAGCTGTATATAGAAATATACATAAAAAGACCTATAATTCAGGGAAAACTTTTGAATCTTGAAATGAGAAGAAATTTCCCCAAAAGATGTACTTGGCTGTGTGAAAATTAGTACTTTTTTTGCAAAAGAGACTACAAAGTGACAAACACTAGATATGCATACAAGATGGCACATGGAATGTGGCCTATGATGTATAAAGCTTCTGTAAGCCACTAACACAACACATAATCTAATTGGGAAACATTCCCAGAATAAAGCAAAACAACTAAAATTAAAAATGAACAGTGCTGGGGATTTAGCTCATTGGTTTTGGCACCTGCCTTGCAAACCCAAGGTCCTGAGTTCGATCCCAGATAACCACATACCACAATGCTGGGGGTGGAGACTCACACTCACCAGCAATCAGTACCACACACTACAGTGCCAGGCATGGAGACTCACACCTGTAATCTCAGCACTTAGGAAGCAGAGGCAGGAGGATTGCTCTGACTTCCGAGGCTAACCTAGGCTACACAGGGAGTCCAGGATCAGCCTGGACTACAAAAGCGAGACACTGTGTCAAAAAAAAAAAAAAAAATAAAAAAGAAGAGCATACGTAAAACAATACCAGGGGAATGCAAATTAGGGTAATCATCTAGTACAACACCTTACTACCATGCTGGAAATAAGCCTGCCAGGGTGGGGATGGGGAGGAAAAGTCCTAAATTTTGAGAGTTGTATGAGATGGGACAGTCTTTGGGAATTGAGCTGAAGAGTATCTATTAACACTGAAAATACATCTCTCCCTGTGACCCCTGACCTCATCTGTAGTTAGCATATCTAGATGCCAAGGATGTCTGTCACTGAGTCAGTAAGCAGAGGCAGGGGTAGCCCAGCCCAGGGGTGACCAGGCAGAAGGCAAGCACTAAGATTCCAGGTTACTTAAGTGCAGAACTGGCAGCAGCCAGTGATGACCTGGACGTGGGAAAAGTGCTGGCACAACCTATACCAATTTCTGAAACATATATTTGATGGCTAGGCTTACAGAGCTATAAATAAACCTTACCCACCCTCCAAAAGGTGGAGGGAGCACTTACAGGAAAGACGGGCCCTGTTCAAGGACGAGACATTAGGCATGCCTTGTTCCACTCTGGGAAAGCTGGCACAGGCCATATTCTCAGGCTTAATCCTGATGGCAGGGCATAAAGGATCTTCAGGTGGTTTTTCAGGGAAGACAGAGACATGGCAGGACAGATGTGCGACTACACACAATTCTATTCTGGGCAAAATGTCAGGCCTTGGGATGTGCTGGGGTACCTGTCTCCATTTTAAAAGGTTCTTCTGTTTTACATTACTAATGATAAAATATCATTTCTTGACATAAACCCCAAAATGACAAGTGTGACAGCAGACTGGCATTGCTGCCTACTCCAGCTCAGTGTTGCCTGCTTCTGTCTGGAATGGGTCACGGGGGAGGTATGTGCAGGCGTGTGCCTTCTCATTCGAAAGACAGGACACACAGCAGCCCTGCGCTCATCACGTGAGGAAAAAGACAGTAGCCCTCCTCCGACACAGCCTGGACCACTCAAGTGATAGGACACAGCCTACCTCACTGTAGGAGAAGACTGAGGCGAAACCCAGACAATTTTTCTCATTCTTTCTGTTCATGCCAAAGCCAGAGCAGACGCAGCCTACTAATGCCTGCCTCAAAATCTTTTTTTTTTTTTTTTTGAAAAGACAGGTAGTTCAGGCTGGCCCTGAACTTGCTATGTATGTAGCCCAGGGCCAGCCTTAAACTAACAGCAATCCTCCTGTCTCTGCCTCCCGAGTTCTGGGATTACAGATGTGAGCCACCATGCCTGGCACTGTGGTATGTGGTACCGGGGATTGAACTTGGGACCTTGCACTTGGCAGGCAGATGCTGGAATCACTAAGCTAAATCCCTGGCCCCCCAACAATCTTAAATAAAAACAGGTAATCATTTTTAATGTCTTTTCTTTAAAAAAATTTAAATCAGCACATGTTTGTAGTACATAATATTTACACTCCATGTATGGAGTTTGTACATCTATATTCCTTTTTTTCACTCCCTTTTTCTCTCTCCCTCCATTTCTCCATCTCCTTCCCACTGGAGAAAGATATATTTATTTCCTATCATCTATCTTTTATTAAACAAAATTCATTTGAAACTGTTTAGATGATTGCATATGGTGGTAACACAAGTAAGAGGCCTATTTAGAAACTACACAGGTCGACACTTATGAAGGAAATACATCTCTGAAAATACAAACGTTTCATGTTGAATGCCAGATGGCCACCTAATTCCTATGAAAGACTTAACTGTTCATTCTACCGAAAATAACTACAATAAAGACCGTACTCTACCGAGCACTGTGTAGGAAGAGCCAGCACCCCAGGATGTCCTAGGGGTTAGCATTAGGAAGCTCCTTCCATGTGCACAGTAACACACACACAGTTATACACTTCTGAGCACTGTCTGGGAAGAGCCAGGCCTTCCCGGGGCGCAGCAGTAAGGAGTTAGGTGGATGTGTGCCCATTAACACATGCACACCTCCTGAGTGCAGGACAGCCAGCCACAGGTCTGAGTGCTCATGTCCCTGTGCACCCAGGAGGCCCGCCTTCCCAACAAGTGGTCAGCTGTCTCCTGGGTGTGTGCTCTGGGAAGATGCTCGTCCACATCTCCACACAGACAGTCTGTACAGCAGGGGGACTGAGTGTGATCTCTGCCTTTCTTCCTGGACACCTGTGAGAGTAACGCCCTATTAAGCATGTTGGTGAGGGCCCTGGTGACACTTCAGTGTCACAGCGTGTGTCTGAAGGAAGTTGAGATCATCCATGCAACTCTCCAGGAAGAAGCTGCTTGGACCCCTCACATCTGGTTTTCTCTAGACCAGTGATGGTGGTGAACCTTTAGAGACCGAGTGTTCAAACTGCAGCCCAAACCCCACTTGTTTACTCATAAAACACTCCCAGCACTGCAATGAAACCTGAATTCTGAGGTTGTAGTTTAGAAAAGTCAACTCATACATTAACCTCTTTTGTCTTAAAGAAAAATGCAGCTACAGAGCTTTCAATGACACAAGCTTTTCACTGAGAGGTAAGTTTGTGCCTGGTGTGCTTTTACACAACGACTGTGATGTACAGTCGTTGATTGGACACACGTTGATAATTTGTCAAACTCTGGCTGCAGCAACTTGGCTCACGTGCCGATGGAGGGGGCTCTGCGTGTCCGCTGCAGCCTCAGGTTTGCCACCACTGCTCTCGACCCTGTCTCAAGTGCATTCTTCAGTGATGCTAGTCACTGGCCTACAGCCTTTCACTGTAAGAAGTGGCAGTGATGAGTCCTTCTAGCATCCACCACACCTGTGGGCGGTCTGGGGGCACTGAGCAGGGACTCTGGCTGGTGGAGAGCCAGAGGGAAAACAAGTAACATGCAGCCTGATGCACAATTGGGAGTTGTGCCCTACTAAAAGTGATAAGACCTCAGCAGAGTTCACACCATATAGGACTTCAGAATGAACTTATCTCCTAAAAAAACAAGAGTAACTTTAGAACCAATAAAACCAAGAGAATCATCTTCTTAGGAAACTGAAAACTACTTGCTAAAATGTCTGAGTTACCTAAAGTGCAACTGCTACTAACTACAGACTTCATGCTGCAATCTTCTCCTAAGAGCAAACACTCAACACAGAGCATCTCAGCTCAAGCCTTCTGCTCTCTTCTTTCTTGTGTGTGAAAGACGAGTGAAAGCTGCCCTATCCCAGCAGCCTACGAGGCCCAGGTTGGCTCTGTGTTGAAGTCCCTGCCATCTCCGGGATCTCCCAGGGCTGACGAGCTATGCCCTACGACTTAGCCTTAACATAGGCTTTGGGCTGACGGGTGCTCAGGTCCCTCTCACCGTGGAAATGTACACGGGAAGGACCAATTTGGCACTGGAAGCTTACGGGTCCCTGATGGGAATGTGAAAGACAAATATGGCTGCCTGGTAGGACTTGAGAGGAACAAGAAGAATGGTAGACAAGCAGAGACAGGAAGGAACAAAAGAAACATTTCTCACATTTATTCCTTCTTTGCAAGTGGTGCCTAACTATAATCCCAGCTTCAAGCCCAGCCTGGGGAACTTAACCAAGACCATTACCAAAAGTAAGAGGGCTGAGGATGTAACTAAGGAAAAAAGTGGTACAGCAAAAACTAAACAAAACAATGCCCCCCACACCCCTAAAAACAAACACCAAACCAAAAACAGAGAACATGTCTTATGGCAGACAAGCATTCTTATGGCAGCAGACCCCGACCCTGGAATTCTGTCTGAGGCCTAGAAAGATCCCAGCAGTGTCGGATAAGATGTGTCAGTCACTTTCCAGGCAACAGGACAAAATATCCAATAGTTCCACAACTTAAGGAGAGGTTTATTTTGGTTCATGTCATCAGTCCCTGGTCTGCTGGCTCCAAGACAGAAAAGGCAAGGTGGACAGGGATGAGGGGAGGGCAGCTGCTCAACTCACGGCAGCCAGAAAGCAGAGCAGGAAGGAAGCTGGGAAGAAGACCCATAGGACCAAGAGAAATCCTATGGGAGAGATGGTTTATGGCCTCATCAAATATTCTGTGCACAGGCAGGGACACAGCATGGGCCTTTGTGTTGTAAAACTAGCTGCCCAGTGCCTAACCCATGTTCTCTTTCCTAATTCTATGTTATCACCATGGACTAAAGAAGAACCCATGTCCTAACACAAAGTTAGGAGTCTTGAAATTAATACCAGGAAATAGTTCCTGAAACCCTCCTTGTAGCACTGAATCAGTGTGTCCTGACAGCAGGTTCACAGCAAGCGCACAGACCTCCCATGACTCCATGTGCTGCCTTCCACAGCACACTTACCACTGAACAACACAAAAGTTCCACACAATACGCTGACCAGAAACTCAATTACAGTATTTTAATATGCAAATGCTTAGCATTTTATTAGTGAAACTTAAAGATCAAAACAAGAATCAAAGCCACCGGAGTAATTTTGATTTATAGGCTGAAAACACGGAAGGCACTAAAAGCACCAGATTGTGTAGTTGTACTGTTGTTATTTTGGATTGGATAATGTTGATGGGGGAGAGGAAGGTGAAGCCTGGCTTGTGTGTACAGGTTTCAGTGCGGTCCAGTAGGTAGGCACAATGAGCCGGGGAGGTGGTCACCCCTCGGTATAACCATCTACCTGAGGTTCAAGTAATGTGCAGGTGTCACATGTCAGCAATGTCTAGAACAATTTTTCTACTCTCAAACACAGCAATACAAATCTCAAGCTTCTTGGAGCTGTGCAAGGTTAACGCTGTTAGGACTGACCTCCATGGATCCACACTGACATGGTGAGCTCTGAAGGCTCCATTTTCTAGGTCATGCTCCCCCGACCCTCCCACTCCCATAACAAGTAGCAAATTTAAGTCTAGATTCTGGCCATTTTCACTTCCTCCTCAGGGTGCACCAGGTGATCTGGCTTGAGTATGGAGGCTAGATTTCTCTCAAACATTTGTCTTTACTACAGACAGTTTAACTGTCTGAAACAAAGTATCTTTTCTGGTCTGGCAGTCAGTGTTTCTGAAGATCAATTTGATTTTTCAAACCAGTAGTTGAGAGCTGTGTGGAAAGTATATAATTTAGAAAGATAAAACAAATTTAGAAATTATTTTTCAGTAGAAAACAAAGGTAATAGGACATTACATTTTATATAACAGAATTTGAAGTTATAGACTTTTATGAGATTATTTTTCAAAAACAGACCTCTCATTTGGATGACAATGTCAGCAACAAACATCTTTCTGGAAAACAGAGCTGCACTGCTGGCTCCATGCTGCTCACAGGCAGTACTCTAATCAGGACCAGCTTGCACAAACAGTGCTGGCAGCCTGTACTGTACAGGAACAGCCTCAGGTGTGCTGGGGCTGTTTCTGTCATTTTCATGAGAAACAGGTTAGTGGGTATTATTGTTACCATCAGATCACCAAGGAGAAGGTAGTCTTGCGAGCACCAAAGAAGAGTGCTGAATCTGGACCCCCACAGTCCACGGAAGGATGTGATGGGGACGGCGCGTGCTCAGAGCATGTCAGAAACGTGATTTTTATTGAAACACAGAGGTCAAAGGTTTGCATGAAGATGTGTTGGGTGTAGGAGCTCAGTGGTCTAATCCAAGCAAACAATGAGAAGCAAAGCACAAGCACTCTCCAGGAATGGCAGGGCCCTGGAGAGAAGGGACAGATGGGGGCCACAGGTCCACAAAAGAAAGGGCCAGACAGGGGACAACTCCTGGTGTGGAAATCACCTTAGCCTTAACCCTTCTTGGTTTTATAGGCTGCAGTGAAGTATATGAAGACTCTAAGAACGATATAACGCCTTCACTCTTGGTAAAACAAT
>PVIR01019699.1:14574-31715 GCA_004026965.1 Petromus typicus
AAAAAAAAAAAAAAAAAAAAAGATTACCTTGAAAATTAGAAACAGCTGCAAGCCATGGTAATAAATGTCTATAATTGACATCAGCTTCATTTCCTCTTAGCAAAACATGAAATATTTATATTTTGTTTTTACAACCAGCTGCACAGTTCCATAGAGAAATATTAACAGATTTAATTTTGGAATAAGACAAGAATATGAATAATATATGTAAATTTCCTCCCCAATTTCAGTTTTATGAACACACTGTTGTTACACTGCACATGAATAAGTGCCTAATGTATACTATCCCAGAAAATGTAGAACTATTTTAATAGACACAGACTATTGTTCTAAATCAGCCTCTAATCCAATGAGACTCTGGGAATCCATAAAGCACGCACTTTTCAAATGGCTCATCACAATCTGCCTGGAGGGTCCAGCAAAAAGGCAACACCAGCACTGCCCGGGCTCTGGGCTCAGCTCTATCCTGAGGCAGATTCTGGCTCTGGGTGTGCATGGGTCTGTGCCTAATGGGCAACAACATACACTGTGGAAAGTACATTAATCCTCATGGTACACTTCCAGTGAGAAAGTAACTGTTGGGCGCGTCAGGCTCTTCTCACCAGGGAGGATGAAAATGAAGCAGGACCTGCATTTGGCACCAACTACTGGGACCATGGGGCTCAAACAGGGCAGTCACCTAAACACAGGGCAAGGTTATGCTGAGGTGGCAAGAAGCACGACAAAGTTGCTGGCCAAGACAGCAAGCTGGCTGGGCACTGCCAGGAATCCTGCATCTACATATTCAGAAGCACTAGGATCCCAAGCTTGAGCCCCTGCCTGGTTTCGTGGTGATGTGGCAGCTGCCCTCCTTGAAGGAGAGCCAGGCCTCGCTCTGTCCAAGACCGGCTCTGCTGTGGGGATCTTCACAGGTCAAGTTCCTCATGCTAGCAACTACCCAGTTAGGGTTAAGAGCTGTGTCATATATCACAAAAAATCTCAATGCCTCTCATTAAAAATGGGCAATTACTAAAAGGCATACTTTTATTTGGCTCAGCAGCTCTTTCCTGTGAGTTCAGTGTCATTTTATGGAGTGTTATGGAGAGTTTTTGATGAGCATATCAAATTCTACCTTAGACCCCAAGGTCCTCACTTGTTCAGAGTGACAATGTCAGCAAAAGGCTCTCTTACTTTTATATTTTCTGAACTAATTTTTAAGTTTTATTCTACTTTATCTGGTTCTCTCCTCCCCTTCCTACATATGTACAAAAGGTTAGTTTCCATTTATTCCCTCTATTTTCACATTTTTTTTCTTGTCCCTTCCTTACTTTTTAAGAAAGTTATGCTCAATGGCTATAAAAACATTAACAAGTGAATCTTAGCAAGAGCAAGTAGCAGCAGTACTGTGTACAGTGAAGAGCAAACATACTCTCCTGAAATCTGATCTACTGCAAACCGAAACAGTGTGGTGCCAGCACACACGCACTGAGGGACATGCTCTAGGCACATGTGTTTCCTGCATTTCCAGGATAATATTTATTTTGACTTAATGATTGAATATTATGATCTAATATTTACTGTGAAGCTCACACGCAGGTGGGCATCACAGGGTCACTTATAACCCAGCAGCATTTCTGGGCCCCCTCATGGAAGGGGGCCATGCTCATGCTCAGCTCTTAGGCCCAGGCCTTTCCCTTCCTCTGTCAGTTAGCACAGACTGGGGGCTCACTTCCCGCCATGGAGTCTGCTCCAATGGTCAACATTATGCACCAGCAACACACTCGACATGCCTGTTATCACTCTACATGGAGTTTTCAGCTGGGGATATGCACCCTTCTGCCTTCCCCTTTTCCAGGGCTGCTGCCATTGTGTGGCCCCCTGACATTTCCTAGTGACATTCAGGATCAGTCCGCCCTCCTCTCAAGGTCTGCTGGGCCTGGTGGGTCCCCTGTGCTGTTCCTATCCTCTGCCTGTTCTGTTTCACTGTTCCTGCCATTGCTGAAAGAGGACATGTATGGCCTGAATAATACTGTCAAATTCTCCATGTCTGCTAGCTTTAGAGCACATATGGTGCATATTGAGACTGGTCCTGTGTTACAAGGGAAGGTCCTTCTTCACCTCTGCTGATGCTGTTCATTCTGCTATCTTTTCCTCTGCTGCCGGGGTAGCTATGTTACTGTTTATTGGTGCTGTTTGAGTGCTATGAGGTATTTATCACTTCACTTTCAGACTGTCTGAGTGAAAAGGTGCTTTCCCACAGACTGCATAGATGGGTCACATCTCCTACCCCTCCTACAATGTCTGCCTTTTCGCTGGATGACTCGATATCTTCACAGGCAGAGGAGTCTGATACCCTGGGACTGCGCCTGCCACTTCACTTTACTTACATTTAATTTTTGTTCCTGTTCTTCCTTCACTAACTTTGTGTACATAAGTATTTTCTAACATTTTAATTCTTTATTTTTTCAAAATGTATTTTCTGTTATTTCTTTAGTGGTTGATCTCTATCCTTAAAACTTACTCAGACTTATGCTAGTTTGACTCACTGCTTTGAAAATATAAACTTAAAAAAATGACTGCTCCAACTGTGACTCTATATAATTTTTTTTGTCTCTGAAAAGAAGAAGGGAAGGGAGGGCAAGTCTAACCTTCATGGTTACCATTTCTGGCTTTCTCTTCTCTTGTGGGTTCTATACCAACTGTTATCATTTCTGCACTCCAAGATGGCTCTGTTCCTACCCACCTCCTCCATGCTGTTGTTGGCAAACATCATACTTGTAGATGTTATGGGCCTAGCAATATGATCATGTGGGTATCATTTTACATTACAAATCAGTCATTGGCAGAAAGTAGTATGTGAGTGCTGCCTTACACAATCACATGACCATACAGGGTGCTGTCTGCTTGTCTGTGGACTTCGACACCACCTGTGCCAGTGTTCCTCAGACGGTGTGGCCAGCTGTGGTTTCTCAGGTTTTATTTACTGGACAGTTCTGCTCCAGTGCAGAAGCAAAGCAGTTTTACTGGATGCAGAAAGCTTGGGTTTCTCCTTGAACACCTGGATAGCCATCCGGCTGCCCTCTGGCACCTGCTTTGATGAAAAGGCAGCAGCTGGAATTATTTTCTGTTGTAAATGGCCCAGGTTTCTCTTGCTGCCTTCCTGATTTTCTTCTCATCTTTGGCTTTCCACATTTTTACTGTGATGTGTCTAGTTATGGAATTCTGTGCTTATCCTGTCTGAAATATGTTGAGCTCCTGGGACATATAAACCAATACAGTCCATTAAATTTGGGACATTTTTAACTAGTATTTCTTGGAATATTTGCGTTCTCTCTTCCAAAGAGTATCTTGTCTAGGGTAATTACCCCTGGCCAAAATCAACTCTGACTATCTCTGGAGCATTATTTAGGATGGTCTGTTTACACATGAAAGCTAGGACTGATACAATCCATCTGAACAGGAAAATGGTGCACAAGACGTGGGCTGAGCTGTCCTGATCATTCCTGCTGACTGTATATCCCTCTAGAAGGAGGAAAGATGGGGGGCCGGGTGGAGCTGAATGCCACGACACGGGACTTGGGTCAGGCATTCAGCTTGTAAAAGAGGTATTGATTTCTTGTTCATTTATATCACTGTACTAAGGGGCTAAGAAGCAGTGCCCAGACAAGCATTCTCCAACAAACAGGTTCTGCTGCCATCCCTGTCAACAGAGTGGATAAATACCCTCACCTAACCTTTTCTTGCCTAAAAAAGTTACTAGGTACCAGCAATGCTGTGCTGTATTTTGGCAGTCATTTAAATATTGTCATTTTCACTTCTCTACTAACTCTAGGAACAATCTTGGAAGAGTTTGTGCTATATTTTAAAGTTTCCTTCTGCCAGCCATGATTCAACTGCTACCTCAACTGTAAGAAAAGCTCTTGCTAAAGGATGAGCTAAATGTGAGAACTTCTATGGCAATGCCAGTTCTTTTCATCATCAATGTGGATATGATGACAATGTGTTTGTGTGGAATTTTAAATATTCCAAAGGATTCTTGTTTGGGTAAAAGCTTTTCGAGTATGTACTTGACATTTTATCTTAAGGAATAAAGTGCCCAGCAAACTGGTATGTACAGCAGGTGTTTGATATTGCTGATCTGAGAGAAGAATGAATCACTTCTTGGTAGACAATGAAAAAACATAATATTCTTCCTTCTGTTAGAAACTGTTGTCAAGTTCAGTGGAATTAAGATTTTGTAGAACAGCTTGGCCGTATAGAACTAGCAGGACTTGCTGCCAACCAGAACACTATATGAGAAACCAAACCTGCACCTCAGCATGGAACATGTCACTGTACACAGGGAGGAAATGATAAAACTTGCATGTTCCACACACAAAAAAAAAAAACAAAAAAATCTCATCAAAAATGTTTTACTTGATTTCCAAAGAAAACATCACTTGAAAATTTTTAAAAATCCACCCTTCTAATTCTATTCTTTATAAATGGGAACAGAAGATAAGCGGAAAAATGATCCCCAACTCCTCTGACAGAAAGAAGACTCTCAAGCCCAAGAGGCAGAGTTCAGCTAACACGAGACTTAAAACCTCCAGTGCATGCCACCTTTCCCCTGTGGACACGGATTCTACTGTCAGCCAGCTGTTCCTGTTGAACATTAAAAGCTTTTGGGCCAGGGCACACAGCAGATGTAGCAGGTGGGCAGGTGTGAGGCTGGTGCACTCAAGGCTGTCACTGCAGAAACTGTCATGGATACTCGGCGTCTTGAGGAAGGGAAGGAGCTTAAGGAGGGTAAGGGGCAGACTGATTTTTATATAAAACCAACCCTAATCTGTTCCAGTCTGCACCACACTTTGTTCAGCTGGTCTCAATACCTAAAATCATCAGTGTCCAATCAGTAAAACACCAATTATAGTAATGACCTGTGTCCTTGCCTGAGGAGTCAGTGGATGGACCAGAATAGTCTCTGGAATGACAGCCTGAGAAACCCACTCCAGTTCCATTTGAGCCTCTGCTTCTCATGTCAAGTAATTTTATGCTTAGAATACACATCACAAAACCCAGGTACAACTTATGGGCCAAGAAGCTGGATCTGCTCTCTCACTGTAAAGGAAACATGAAGCAGTTGGGCAATCTGCCTAGGACTCAAGTAGCAGGTGGTAAAGTTGGAACCAGAACCTTGTTGACCTGTTGCTCCCTCCAGACTCTTCACAAGTGCTTTTTCAGTTTGGAAAGCAGTGAGTCAACACACAAAGCCAAGGCTCCTTTTGAATGTTTTGCTTACTTTTCTGTGATTGTCAGTTCTGGCATCAGTAGTTAATTTACAAAACCATAGACACAGCAGGGCTGACCTGGACTTCTGAGGGCTCTTTACAGCTTTCAGTCTCCACCAGTCCAACCCATATCCACTGCCCCTCATTGATCTTAGTGGAAAACATTTTTGAGTTTCTTCTTTTTCTTTTTAGTTTTTTGAGACAGGTTCTCGCTCTGTAGTTCAGGCTGGCCCTGAGCTTAGCCTCAAACTCACATCACAGCAGTCCTCCTGCCTCTGCTTCCCGAGTGCTGGGATTATAGGCGTGAGCCACCACGCCCGGCACTGTGGTGTGTGGTACTGGTTGCAGCTGGGCGTGAGTCTCCATGCCCAGCACTGTATGTGGTTACCGAGGGATTGAACCCAGGTCTTTGCACTTGCAAGACAGGCGCCGGAACCACTGAGCTAAATCCCCGGTCCCTCGTCTCTTTCTTTTTATAACTGATTGAAAACAATAGCAGGTTAAGAAATGCACAGCTAGGCCAAGACTAAATCATGGCAGTATGTACGCCTGGTAGCAGTACACAGACTACAGAAGCACTCAACTCTCTATCCTGAGGAAGAAATTTCAAAGTCTAATGCTGAAGCTGTGGCATGGCTACTGTTGAGAGTTTTAGCTACATTTATGTTGAGAATCAGGAGCAAAGGGCCCAGCAGAATGATTTAAAACGTTTTGAATTTAGCCAGAAAGGAAGCTCCAGTGAAGTTACAGCTTGGAAATAATGAAGCAGAAGAGAATTTAGTAGCTGAAAAGGAATAGGAAACTAGAAAAGACAGCCTGAGGATATTACAAGAACCCAGCAGGACTCCAGTCTCTGCAGTCTTAAAAGTGCAAAGGTTAAGACTTTGCTTTGAAAAGAGAGCCCCAGACCCAAAACCATGTTCCAGAACGGTGCCAGTCTAGGGAGTTTGTTCGTCAGGCCTGGGTTTACAGTGCTCAGCAACCCAGGAACTTACCATCAACAGAGAAGGAAGTCTGGTTACTGCTCCAGACAATGGCAGACATTGGTGTCACTATATGGTTCTGATTCTAAGTGCAGGCAGAGTTGTGGACTCAGGAAGGTTTCCATTTAGATTTTAGAAGGATTGAGAGGCCAGATCCTCACGATCTGAGAGGGCAGTGTGTGAAGCCGTGAAGGTGCAGGGAAGACACCAGAAGATTGGAGAAGCCAGAAATGGGATTCTGAGGAAAGCTGCAAGGAGTGAGCAAAGCTGGCCCAAGAGAGAAGCAGTGAGAGGTAGTCTCCAACAGTGTCGTAGGGTGGAGCCACTCAAATTATTCGGAGTTCACATCCTGTCAGATTGCTCTGGGTGTTAGATATGGAAATACAGAATTTAATTATTTGTCCTTCTGGATTGTGGTCTTCCTTTGGTCCTATTCCCCTAACTGGAATGGGAATGTTTATTTGTGCCAATGTTAGCTGGAAGTATTTAACTTTCTTTCATTTGTACAGGGGCTTATAGTTAAGACTACCTTAGGGAGACTTTTATCTTGGACTTTGCAGCAATGTTGAAACTGTTAGGACTTTGGCAACTCTTACAGATAGACCAAAATGTCTTTTGCACAAAGAAATACGCACTGAGACTTTTGGGGACCAGGTGTGGAATGTTATGGCCTATATGTAGATGTGCCCCCAAAGCTTCACGTGCTCACAGATGAGGCTTTCAGAGCCAGCTGAATTTAAGGTATGTGACCCTGGGATTAAGGGTGTATGCTACTGAATTAGTCTACTGTTTCACAGGCTTAGTATAGTTCTGGGTGTGGATAAGAGGCCCACCCTGGGTGTAGGTGGCAACACCCAAAAGGTTCAAAGCTTAGATAGGCAAGAAAAGGAAAAGGAGGCTTGCTGCTTTCTGGCCTACCCAGCCAGAGGAGACTACTTCTCCTATGATTGACCTGTGCCATGCTGCCCTGCCTTGGAACCAGCTGTCGATGGACTGAAATTTCTACAAACTTGGAGGTAAAATAAACTTTCTTCCTTTAATTTTGGATGCTAGGTGTTTTCTCCCAACAACCAGAAAGTAACACACTCAGGAAGATTTTAGAAGATGAACCCCAACTAAAAGAGGAATCAAGAATATACTACAAAAACAGCAGAGACTATTTCCAAGGCAGAGAGAGGACAAGACTCAGGAAAGAAGGAAGTCCCTCCCTAGGGACTGACAGAATGAGAGAAATAAAAAGATGAGACAATTACCAAATCTAGGTAAGACAAGAAGAAGTATAAGAAAGGAAGTATAAACCCAGTAGCCTATTACATTTAGTAAAAGAATTTACAGTTGTAATAAACACTACATAATTCCACAAGCTGTGCTCGGGCAGGATTAGACTGTAGGAGCACTATCTTTTTGTTCCATGCTAAGAGGGCAGCAGCTAGGCCAGCAGCTTCAGGGTGCGTGTCTGGCACTCCAGAACAATGGCGTGGTTATTCTCAGGAGGCAACTCAGAGGATTGGTAGTTTTCATTCTAAGCCTTTCAATGTTTCTGGCTTTTGTATTAGTTATGTATCAATTTGATACAATTTTAAAATAAGTAAATGTAGTTATTCTTCCAACCATCTGATGGCAGCAGACAGAGATTCACAGAGTGCAAAGGAAAGTCTAAGAAACAGACCCAGACAGATAAGGGACTGTCACTCAGGTTTCTCCTCATCTCTGCTGTCTGTGACAAGGACACATGTGACAAACCATTTTCCATAACAAAGTACAGACCATGATCAAAACACACTGGACAGTGCCTGACACCCCAGGGGCAGTGTGTAAGCTGGGACCTCCCTCCCTCACCTGGCATTGCGGATGCCTGCAGCACTTCTCTCGCTGGATGAGGATGACCCAAGAGGTTGCTCCCTGTGGGACCCTGGTGCCTTGGGCTTCTTGGGCCGAGGTGCTCTTTCCTGTTCATCGTCCTGTTCTTCTGGCTTCTTTTTCTCGCTGTCGCTGTCATCACTGCCTTCTCCAAGGATGTCATCAACCTGACAAATAGCCAACAGTCAGGGGGCTTCCGGCTTTGTGAAGGACCTATGTGACCCAACCCCTCCCCCATGGATGACTTCAGCTTCCTCTTGTCCCCACAGAGGGCTGTCAATGCCACTCTGTTATGGGCCAGATGTTTAGTTCTGCTTTCTGCTGAAGTGCTGGGGTCTGAAAGGAAGCCAGGCCTTATATCATGGTAGAAGATGACTGCATGTGTGCAAGACCCAGTGTAGTACACCTGTAGCCACGGAGTTCCTGGGGAATGAGGATGACAGCTTTCTGGTCACAAATTTAAATTCCTTCAGTGGACTGTACTGATAAATTTCATGTAATACAGTGTTTATTTAAATTCCTCTAGATCCATGAGAGCATATTTGCTTGGAATAGCACGAATCCTTAATCCTAGAGTCTGTGTTGTAGGCATGGCCTTTCTGCCTGTCTGCTCACCTGCTTTTTCTCCAATTTACCTCAAATTTGGGGTATGCCAAAGTAACAGAGAGGAACACAGGACTTCTTTGATACTCCTGACACCCAGGAAAGGGCAGAGGGATTAAGGAGAAAACAGGGATAGAAGACAGGGAAATAAAATGTGCAACAGCTAAAAACAGGGAGTCAGTGGGTTGATTAATTTTGCACCTGACACTGACAGGGCCCCTCCAAGAACCCCAGAAAACAGATGCATCATGACCCTGGTATGCAGGTAAGAGAGGCCTGTGCATAGAGTGCAGGCAGAACCAGGGCCTGGCGTGGGCACCGTGGCCCCAGTTCTCCAGGTCTCACCTCATTGCACTGCACAGAAATGGTGTGACGTAGAAGGTGCAGAAAAGAAAATGTACAAGGTAGAGAAGGATGAATTCAGTTATCTACCAACAGAGGTAAATTTATTTGTAGCACTGATCACATGGCTGAGGGTCCTATCCACCAGGGAGCTGGCTCCTACGGAGGGCACACCTCTCAGAGGGTCGTGTTCCGAGAGCCCACCTTTGCTTCAAGCTCTCTCAGGCCACAGGGCCTGAGACAGCACAGCCACGAGGGTTCCTGAGACAGGTAAGACAGTTATAGTCACAGAAGCATCTACAAGAAATCTAAATGGCTGGCTGCTTGCAGCACACCCCAATCCAAAAGTGGTATCAAATATCCTTACCAGCACTCGTGTAAAGCAGGCAGCTGATTCTGCCTGCTGGCTGGACGTCAGAGAAATACTTTGCATAGTCAATCCAAACCTACAGACACATTCCAAATGTGATCTTGTTTCAGTGGTGCTTATGTCTACTCTTTCTTTATATCTGACTTGCTAGAAGTATCTGTTCGGGAATGACTCTATCTTTATAAGACTGTCACACAAAAAAATGTGTCTTTTGAAAAAAATTGTAATAAATATTTGCTTTATTTAAAAGATACTAATGATAATTTCTTTAAATATCAAGGAAAAACTTAAAAGTATGTAAACAGAGATAACAAAATTTAACTTATACTAAATTAAGTCCTGAACTCTCTACCAAGCAAAGGACAAATACTGATCAATGAAATTCTACTATATATTGTCAACACCTGCAAAACAAATCTTTTCATCAGCAAAGCTATAAAAGAGGGGTTCAGGGAGAATTAAATTCATCACAGTGTGACCTGGGTAAGTGAGGTAAATGGCTTAGAAAAAAAGCAGGGAAGGAAGAAGTGGAAAGAGAAGAAGGCAGAAAGACACAAGTTCAATGTAAGAATCAGAGCAGACAAAAGCAGAAGAGCTGAAAGAGGCCCGCGAGCCCCCGTGCTGTCCAGTCACAGACCAGGCTTCCTTTGAGCCCGCAGCTCGGCAGTTTCCTTTCCCATCTTCTTGTCATCACCTTTGGAGGGACTCTGACAGACTTGCGGGCTGGGAGCAGCAACGAATAAATGTGACATCAGCTATCATAAGTGACAGGGCACAGAACCTCCTTTAGAAAGCTACCATTCACATGAACTCTAGGGAACCAATATCTCCTAACTGAAGTCACATTACGAAGTATTTGGAGCTAGTGTCAATGTATTTTTCTCTTTGTCTAAGAGAACAAGCACTGTGGTCATTCTGATAATAAAACTAAAAGCACTTTACAGACACATCAGAATTAACTTTCTCTAGAAAGCTTTCCAGTGACCCTGAGAAGAACAGGAGAGCTGCACAGAACCAAATGGTCTCCAGTTTACCTATCCTAAAATTGTAACAGTGCAGGCTTCAATCAGTTCCCGACACACAGGGCATGCCGCTCACACTTCCCTTGCTATCTCAATGCCAACTCTGTGAACTGGATGGTCCCTTTTGCTTCCTGAGACTGCACTGTTCTTATGTGACAGTCTTACTTTTGCTGCACCAGTCAATTCCTGACACTCAGGGCATGTTGCTCACACTTCCCTTGCAGGCGAAGCTGCAATTACTGCTACCCTGTAAAACCACAAAGCACATTTTGCTTAAAGTGTGAGTCTCCCATAGCTGCAATCCCAGTAAGTTCCAGATATACTGCCTGTACTATTTCTTTGTCCTCTACTAGGGTGATTTTATCTTAGCCACTAGGATCGTGCGTATTTTACATACAGAGCCCTGCCTGAGCTGCTTGGATGGGAATTACTTCTGTGGACACCACTTGTAGCAGGCTCTCGGAGAAGTGCCAAAAGCCACAATGAGTGCAGGAGCCGGTGACTCCTCCAAGGACGGCGATGATGGAAAGGGAGATGTCTGCACTCCTAGGATGGGTCTTATCTTAGGCCACTGGAAGGTACTTTCACATGAGTATCAGCTGCCACAGAAGGAACAGCTTTGATCCCTCACCGCACTAGGGACACAGAGCAGTTGCTCTGAGCCTAGGCCGCAGTCCCACTGCTGTGAGGCTGCCATGGACTGAGGACAATGCTCCCCCCTCCCCATGCCCAATTCTTAACTCTAGAAGCAGACAGACAAGAAGCCATAGTTGTTCTAAGTTGCTAAATTTGTGGTAAGTTGTTATGCAACACAGAGAAATAATACAGTGGCTAACAGAATGATATCAAGTGAGCAGATATTTTGGTGAAAAGAAAGCACTTCAAGGCCAAAAGGGCATTGTAATGATATGTGAAAAAAAACCCATCACACTTGGAAAACAAACTTGAGGTATTTGGGAACTGCTTCTCAGCAGGATTTAAACCTTCACACAGATGCTGGCTGTAGGCAGTACATATGTGCCGAAAATGACTTATGCAAATGATGTGCTCTATAGCTTACCAAGAAGTTCTTTACTTTAGAGGGAGGAGGTGACAAATCTTTTATAAAACAAAAGATAACTATAATTTTTCCTTGCATATAGATTTTCATACATAATAAAACTCACTAAAACTTTAGTAATTAAAACTCTCAAGAAAATTCAGACCTCAAAGAGAGACATAAACGTTTCTGCTAAATACTTATTAATGTAATAAAAGAAAAATCCAAATATCTGATCTAAGGCTCAGTTCTTTTTTTGATACTGGGTCTTGCTATGTAGCTCAGACTAGACTTAAGACTCACTATGTAGCTGAAGATAGGCTCAAACTCACTGCAGTCCTCGTGCCTCAGCCTCCAGAGTGCAAGAATTACAGGTGTATGCCACCATGCCCAGCTAGAGTCATTTCTTAAGGTGGCTCAATAACCTCTACTGATTAGATAATATACTTTACAAAAATAATTTATTCTTAAAGATTTTGGCTGACCAGGATAAACTGTAAGATCAGGTCACAACTGTGTTTAAAAACCACAAATTGGGGCCAGGGATTTAGTTTAGTGGTTCTGGCACCTGTCTGGCAAGAACAAGGGCCCAGGTTTGATCCACATAACCACATATAACAAAGCCGGGCATGGTGACTCATGCCCAACAGCCATCAGAACCACATACCACATACCACAGTGCTGGGCGTGGTGGTTCAGGCCTGTAACCCCAGCGCTCTGGAGGCAGAGACAGGAGGATTGCTGTGAGTTCCAGGCTTGCCTTGGCTACATAGTGAGCTCAGTGCCAGCCTAAACTACAAAAAGAGACCCTGTCTCAAAAATAAACAAACAAAAAAAGCAAAAAAAAATCCCCACAAATTGATACAGAGAAAAAAAAACTATTACTGTTTACTAAGAGTTTCCAAATATGACTAATACACAGGTGTGTATTTTGAACATAATCTTCAGGTTTATAAACACAGATAGGGGTCTGCTTCTTTAATTTCTTGGATGGATTCCAATCTACCATTAATTATTGTCAGAAAGTATCTAGGAGACTTAAAGAGTTAGGAGGTGCCTGGGGGGGTGGTAGGGTGGGTGGGGCTATGGGAAAAATGAGAATTAAGTTGTGTCTTATACTGGTACAAATCCCCATTATGGAGTGCAATCATGATGTGTATATTTAATGTACCAATAAAGATAATTAAAAAAAAAAAAAGAGTTAGGAGGTGCCTAAGACTTACTGGACACATGATGAATTCAGTAAAATAAATATATATTTAACAATTTTTATTTAAGATTGTTACACAGGTATTAGGAAATAAATAGTTGTTATTAGGAATAGCTGGTTCTTCTTTAGTTCTTAATTTTCACCTAACTAGCACCCATCATACCTTTCTAGGCTAACTAAAAGAGGAAAAGACTGTAGAAAAGAACAGAAATAGCTGAGTGAGGAAGCAGGTAGCCCAGGTGGCACTCGGGACCAGCAGTCCTGGAAGAGCACCCTAGCCCCAGGCTCCAGACTGCTCTCAGTGACCACTGGTCCTTCCTTACAGGTTGAGTAAGGGCCTGTTCGTTCTGTTGAGCATCCTTCCTCAAGTCAGTGGTTTAAACACAAAATCCATACAAACAGGCAAGCAGGAAGAAAGTAAAATGAATAACATTTGTATCCCTATTTTATTGTTTTAATATTTAAATAATATTTTCAAGTATTTTCTTTTTAATGATAATCATTACAGTAAAGGCACAACTACTGACCTCCTAAAACTAAAAAGTGAAATCCTGTGTGATGTACAGAGTTTTTGGACAATAACTTCTCCTGAAATGTAACTCTGGGGAGCCTGCAACCTGCACACCTCAGTGGGTCTCCTGATCCCATCAGAGGGCTGTGAGCACTTTGTCTATGACAGTATGAAATAAACAGAGCCACGAGGCAGAAGACTGGGACCAGTGATGCTCAGTCTCAGAGCTGGATTAGAATCTGAGATGCAAACACAAATTGGCACAGTTCCCCTGGCTAATTGAAACAAAGTTGAAGGTAATACACAAAGAAAAGTTTCAAGTGTCATGAAAAAATTAGTTAAATTTTGATTAATATTTCATTATGTATAAAATATGCCAAACTCAAAACTGATATGACCTTAACTAAAAATTTGTAAAAATTTCTCTCTGTGTAGTCAACATACTAACGAACAGCAAACTGTGTAGTTCCATCTCATGTCCACTTTTGTGCTCCTCGCTTGGGACAAGAAATTGTCTTTCCCCTTGGAATTCATCACATTTCTCCTGTTTCTTCCAGGACAACATTAAGCAGGCAACCAGCCTGGAGAGACGCAGACACATATTCTGTCTTAGGGTCCTACCACTGCCTGACAGAGCTCCCACATTCTTCAAGGTCTCATACACTTGTCTCTTTATACACAGCTCTGATCCCACCAGTGAGAGTAATGGAAAGGACACGGGCCTGAGGGTAGTCAGTACCATGCATATGGCTGAATTTTCATTCTACTCTACAATAGGCCAAACTAGTCTGTATGAGGGGAACCTCAAAGTCTCTGCTTCCCCCACAATTTATAATGTTCAGCTACTACTTTTAATCTTTACACATTTTTTCCACACCAATCCCTTCCCCCTCCTTCCGTGATCATGATTCCTCCAATCTGATTCCTTGTTGCTTGTCACGTCAGGTAATTCCTGGGATTCAATTTTAGGCTTATGCATTGTTCCTTGGTCACCTCTATTTACTAAGATATCCTGCCAGTAAATTTCAGTGGTTTGCTATGTTTAGTGTACTTCTTGTTTCTGCAACTGGTTCTTTTTTGCAGTTGAAAGCTTCTATCTTTCCCTTGAGGACTGTTTACCTTCCAGTAAACGTGGCTACCCGGGTTGCTCTAAGGTTTCTGTCCCATAATTCCAATGACTAGTTAGTTGTCTAAGGGCAGGCTGGGTGTGGTTGTCTTTTTACCCTCGGTATTCATCACATTCTCTTGTTTCTCTCTGGCCAATGTTAACTTTGTGATTTGGAGGCAACCAGCCCTGTAGCATAAGTTTTGTCTTGCCTTCTGTGGACAGTGCACTGAGATGGGCCTCAAAGCACATGCAATTGTGCTGTTTCTGTCCTAAATACCCTTAGTGCTCAGGCAATGGCTCCTGTCCGAGGTCAGTTCTTACTGCCGATGGGCCACGTCTGTGTTCTTGGAGTGAGCCAGGGGCTTTTGTGCACTCATGCTGAGCACTGAACAACTCTCCAGGTTTCCCTGAAGCTTGACACCCCCCACCCTCAGCAATTAGTGTGAGCAGTTCTGTGTGAGTGGGATGCCCCTGGTAAAAAGGCAGGTAATGGCATTGACAGGTTCCTCTTCCTTCCCTCTGGAGAGCAGAGTTGGGGGACAGAGAGGGAGAGAGAGACTGGGATATCCAGGTGAAAATGTTGGGGACCCAGGCTCAAATGCTGCTTCTCAGAGCAGTGGGGATCTTCCCAGTTCTCTTCTGCCACTGGGACCTTCCAGGCTTCATTAGCAGTTACCTCCTAAGGTATCACTATTTTTGTGGCTATCATGGGCCAGCTTGGAAGCCACTACTGCTTAATTTTTCCTCCAATCTGAGTGTTTTCCTTTTACTTACCACATACATTTTGTTGGGACTGTCATCACTTGGACTCTGATTATTTAGGGCTGCTACTAACTTAGACATTTGGGCCTAAGAGTCAATTTTATATATTACAGTGTTACATTTTAAAATAGAGTATTATTCATTTATATCCCACATGTAGCGTTTTCTTCTATTTTAGACCCACAGCCCACTTTTCACCATAGAAACTTATCCTCAAGGCCTGACAACAATGAGCAGGAAGGCCATGTGCAAGATTTCCCATGAACTACCCGCCCAAGAGGCAGATGAAACAGTATGGAGCCAGGCATGGTGGTGCACATTGGTAATTCCAGCTGCCTGGGAGGCAGAGGAAGGATTACAAGTGGAGGGTAAGCTTGGGGAACTTAGACATTACCTCAAAATAAATGGCGGGGAATAAATGGCTCAGCGATGGAGAGCCCCCGAGTTTGATCTCCAGGATGGCGGAAGGAGTAGAGCAAGGAAAGAAAGTAGACACGAACAAGACTGAGGTGAGTACACATATGGATACCAAAGACACCTGAGTGACGGGAGGGCCAGGTGGGCTAGGAATATGAACTTTTATTCTGTTACGGCTCCACTAGGCACGCGCTTACTGTGGTGGGGGACTAGAAAGGGGAGGGGGTAGCACCAGAAGTCAGTTCTCTGTCCTGCTCCCTGCAGCCCCATCCTGAGGAGGCCTAGGCCAATCCATACCTCGCAGTCTGGGCTCTCTCTGTTCTGCTCTTCCTCTTGCTCAGTGTTTCTTGCACAGGGTGAGACTTTCCCGTTAGATTTGCAGCAGTCTCCTTACTTCCCAAACTATGAAGCGTGACTCAGTCCCCACTTGCTGAACAGGGAAAGGAGGTATTCCCCTTCCTGAGAAGAGGAACATCATTTAGAAGTTCCTTGGGCTTTGTTTGTGCCAGTGACTCTGATCGCTAACATAATGGTACTGGACATGATTAAAAAATAACAGGATGAACACAACCAAAATTAGCTCCAGGATGACCCCAAATTTACCCAGGCCCTCCTGTCCCAGCAAAATTAGCAAGAAGCATAGAAATGTTATGTGTGCCACTCAAGCAAGACCACGGAAACGATACATGTCTGTGTTGTGAGCTCAGAAGTGTCACTTTGCTGACCTTAGCTGGGAACATGACTGTTGGTGACCCCAACTGTTCTGTGTATGTCTGTGAACATCTGAAAGAGTATTGAAATTACCAATACATTTTAACAAGTAGACAGATTTTAAATGTAGAATGTAAATGAGACTGTATGTAACTTATATAACTATACTTCAAAAACTATTTTAAATTATAACTTCACATAACAAAAGCAAACTTGTCTATAGTCTAAGACATTATGAAATTTTAAGGCTTATGAACGGGAAGAAAGTCAACTACCACTCTGCTATGTAGAAACACACTTATCTGCTGCAATCAAAACACATCTTGAGCTAGGTGTGGTGGCATATGCCTAGAATCTCAGTACTGAAGAAGACTGAGGAAGGAGGATTCCAAGTTTGAGTTTGGCCAGGACAACTTAGTGAGACTCTGTCTCAAATAACAAGTACAAAAGGCTGGGATGTAGCTCAAGAGTAGAGTGCCCCTGGGTTCAATCCTGAGCACAAGAGCAGGGTCACAGAGTTGGCAGGAGTCGGGTGGGGAAAGATGCTTTTTGCTCTGGTGGATTGAACCAGGCATCATCCTGAGTCCTCACCTGCTCATCCCCAAGCCCTGGGAAGAAAGTTCTACTGATAGGGTTGGTATGTAATCTTATTTTAAATTATATTACATTATATCTGGCAATGGATTTTCACAGCCTAAATTCTTTCTCACTCTTAGGAACACTGAAATGTGATCCTGGTCATTATAACGAAATTCTGAATGTATGCACTCCTCTTTCTGAGTGTCCCTGGAAAAATGATACACAGTAATACATGCACATATTCATACTATTAGGACAATCATTCTTTTTAAACATTCAACACTAGTCCTTTTTGGGGTAAGTCTCAAGGATGATGAATGGGTGTCTGGAGAGACAGGGGAACCCCAGACAATCCCATACTGAGTCAGCAATGCT
>PVIR01019700.1:0-31156 GCA_004026965.1 Petromus typicus
TGAAAGGGGACAATGTTGAGATTGTAACAAAAAAGTAAGGAAACAAATTTTATATATATGGGGGGTGGTAGGGTGGGTGGGGCTATGGGAAAAAATGAGAATTAAGTTGTGTCTTATACTGGTACAAATCCCCATTATGGAGTGCAATCATGATGTGTATATTTAATGTACCAATAAAGATAATTAAAAAAAAAAAGTTTATTATGGTACACATTGCCATTAATCTGCCTCAAAATACACCCCTATCCCTTCACACTGAACACACTCCACTGTTTTTGCCATTTTAAGAAGCAGTCTGGAAGTCATATGTTGTGGCTATCTTTAAAAAGTATAATCAAAACAGTGGTGAATGCTTGGCCAAGAACCACCCAATGAGAAGGCACTCTCGTAAAAACGCTGTGATGTATCCTCATCCACCTTGTTCACCAGATCTGGCCTCCTGAGACTTCCAGCTCCTCCCAAAGTAAAAATGACCATGAAAAGTAAATGTTCTGAATTGATTCAGCACACAGAAACCGCTATGACAAGTTCAGCTAAAGATGATCATGAAGGAGACCTTCCAGAACTGCTTTTAAAAATCGTAGGAACAGTGGGATACATGTGCTCAAAGCAAAAAGGGAGTACTTTGAGGGGCTCAATGGTAATGAGACTTCTACTATGTTTTTAAGACACTCACCGCAGTTTCAAGTTACACCTTATCCGCAGGATACTGACTGCTACTCTTACAAGATGAGATCAAGCCTTCACTTTGTTCCAGGTACAAACTGAGAGTCTGAGAAACCTTAAGAAGCACACTCTACACTCCTGTTCTCAGAGAGGTTACATATGACCAAGTATATGGTAAGTAATACACCCAGGGAATCTACTGTTTCCGAGGTAGAACAGTCACTATGGTCTGGAGCCCAGAAGATATTGGTGCAGGCAAAGGAAGAAAGACAGTCACGCCAGCAGCAGAGATTCCTACCCCACTGGAGAAAGAATGCTGCCCTGGACCAGAGGGAAGTCTGGGCTCTTGACTGTTCCTCAAGCGGGAGCTCAGGAAGGCAGACATCTTACTTGTGGATACCCTATTAGTCAGTGAGGAAGATAGACCAGAACTCAAAACTCTGGAATTATATTTGGGTATTATACTCAGCCAGGATCTTGTCCAGCAGTGTGGAGAGTAAAGGAGAAGGAGAAAATGCTTCATAGACTCTCTCACTTAGTGAACTAGTGGGTTTGCTATATAACACTCACAGCCTCGCTAGACTGGGGTGTTGGCTGACCCCTCATAGTTAGGGCTCAAGGCTTTCAAATAGTAGGACTTTGTCCAGGGTCGCATAGCTAGTACAAGTGGACTTTAAACCCAAGTCTAGCTATCTTCAAACCCTACTATCTCTACTAAGCTGGCATGGAATCAAAGGTTTCCTTTGGGAGTAGAGAGAAACCATTTCAGAATTCTGCCTTTTAAAACTCCATAGCTAAAGACCGCAGAACAGGAGGAAATGATTCACAGATTTCCCCAAATTTTAAATATTGCCTCTAAGGAGAGAGATGGCATTGTATAGTACTCTGAAGAATGTTTCCAGATGAGTGGTTCAAAAATCACAACGTTGGGGCTGGGGAGTTAGCTCAGTGGTTCCGGGGCCTGTCTTGCAAGCGCAAGGACCTGGGTTCGATCCCCGGTAACCACATAACAATACTGGGCGTGGAAACTTATGCCCAGCAGCAACCAGTACCACATACCACAGTGCCGGGCATGGTGGCTCACGCCTGTAATCCCAGCACTCGGGAGGCAGAGGCAGGAGGATTGCTGTGATGTGAGTTTAAGGCTGAGCTCAGGGCCAGCCTGAACCACAAAGCGAGACTCTGTCTCAAAAAACCTTAAAAAAAAAAATCACAGTGTTGGGCCAGGGATTTAGCTCAGTGGTTCTGGCACTTGCTTTGCAAGCACAAGGCCTCAAGTTTGACCCCCACTAAATACATACAACAGTGCTGGGCAAGATGACTCACACCCACCAGCAATCGGGATCATATACCACAGTACTGGGTATGATGGCTCATGCCCGTAATCCCAGCACTTGGGAGGCTGAGGCAGGAGGATTGCTGTGAGACTGAGGCTCAGGAGGCTACATAGTGAGCTCAGGACCAGCCTGAACTACAAAGCAACATCCTGTCTCAAAAACAGAAAATCATAATGTTGCTGTTCCACTTTTTCCCATTAATGCAGGCTGCACCTGTCCTAATAAAATAGGAACAGGTGTAGCTGCTCCTACATTCATAATACTCTCACTGTCTGCCATCTAAAACCATTCTGAAATAACAAGCCCTCAATTCCATAAACTCAGTCTAACTCAAAGAAGCAAGATTACTTGGACAGCTGAGACAATGGCTGCATTTGTCCAGTCCCTCAGCCAGCACAAGTGTTTCAGCTCCACACAGAGTCACGGTCTGTTTATCTTCGCTGTGTGCTGGGAACTTTCTGCTGGGAGAGTCAGAGCACTCCATCAGCACCACTGTTCTCGTCAGTTGATTATGCCCCAGAACACTCAGTCCATTAGCGAAAATGAGCTGAGCTGATAGCAGAGCTCTCGCCTACTTCATTTCCTGATGCTCTTTTTCAGCAATCTCTTAGAGCTCACAGGCTACCTGCGCCAAGCCAAAGTGATCACAGGAATTTGGTAGTTACAACAGATTCTAGACACAGAAATTACTTCTCATTGTCTTTAATTTTCAGTAGAGGAATTTAAACAGCTGATGTCAGGAAGTGAAATAGTGCAGTCCTCCTCTCCTGGATATTGTAAAAACCTCATTAAACAGTAAAAAGTTAAGGAAATCTACAATAGCGGCAACCCTGACGATCTTCCACATGCAGTCTCCATGGCCATGAAGGCAGCTTCCGCAGACACAGGAGCAGCTATGATCCACACCTGCCCCAGTGAATTCAGAGATCTCCATCTCCTGATGTGCCAGGCTGATTCTGCTGAGCTCTAAATATATACCTTCTGTGATGATGATTGTATCCATTTCTTTGTGCTTAGTGGGATCTAGGCATTTACCCAGCAACTCAAATTCACCTCGAGTGAATGCTCATGTAGACCACAGAGGTAGCTAGCATTCTCCTCCTTTTACAAATGAGAAAACTCATACTGAGAGAAATTGAGTTACTTCTCTCACATTGGAACAGAATTCAGATTCAGGCCTGGATGAGTCCAGAATACAAACATTCTAGTATAAGTATCCTAAAACTCCAGTATAGATTGTGTTATGCTCTATTCTTTAGGCCAGGCCATGCTATAGAACTCTAATACAGTTTTTACTGTCACCATTTAGGATTCCACCAGCTAGAGCAGCAAATAAGCTCACCACAAAAGCTCATCTGAAACCTAGACCCAATCAATCATTCCCTGCTAAATATGATTCAATATAACATCCTGAATGCCCAGGAGAATACTTCATATATTGTTTGTGCTTAATAAAAATTTATCAGGGGGATGAGGTATAGCCAGGGGTAGCATGCACAGGTCCTGGGTTTAATCTCCAACACCACACACACACACACACACACACACACACACACACACACACACACACACACACTGTTGATTGAAAGGACCACCTATTCAATTGTTCTAGCTAATGGCCCCTATTCTGTCTCCTACTCTTCGTTCATATTCTTTTTTCCCAGGGATCAAACTCAGGACCTTGCAGTTGTGAGGCAGGGTGGTGCCACTGAGCTACATCCTGGCTCTATTCATATTATTTCACTCCACGTCATTTCACTGCTGTTCTCACCCCCATGTCCCCCTAAGATCTATGTTGTCTGTCCTTTTAGGTGGTCTAACCCATGACTCAAGGAGAAAGAATAGCCTGACCTCTTCCATCTTTTCAGATTCAGGCTTTATTTCAGCCAACCCTGGCTTCCACTGCAGTCCTCTTGAGAGGGGCCAAGCATTCACATATGCGCCAGAGACCGTGGAATCTCTCAATAATCTTCACCTCATGAGTCTTGGATTTGAGCTTTTCTTTCAACTATCATCCTAAAGCCTTTATTCAGTCCTTTCCCATGACCTCCCAGTCTCCTTAGTTCCAGTCTTTTCTTCAGGGAATCTACCCATCTATTGGAGAAAGATCGTCCGAAAGCATAAATCTAACAGGTGGTGTCCTTGCTCATAATCCTTTTGTAATTTATTTTCCAAGCAAAATGCGCGTTCCTTTCCCAACACAACACCCTTGGCATCCTTCCACTGCCCCTGCTCAAGTGGACTCAGTCACGGCTCCCTGAACAAACCACATCCCTTTGTGCTCAGTGCCTTCTTCACCCTCTGCTGCACGCCTGGACCTATCCACACCTGTGCCTTCTCTCCTCAGCTAACTTGGGTCAGCATTTCCTGTTTCCCAAGGTGGTTATTGGTCCTTTGTTGGTGCTGTCATACACCTGACTACACGTACTTCTTAACATTGGTACAGTCTGCACTTTCCTCCTGACAGGGATTAAATGTTCTAACTGTTCTTTTGTACCCAGTATAGTAAGTACTCATTAACCATGTGAACATTTAAATGAAAAAAGCACCTTCCAGTGCCTCAGAGCCTACAATGCTATGGAAAATAACTACAAGTAAAACTCATCATCTCTTTCCCAGATTATTGCAATAACTTCCTCTCATGACTCCCTATTTGTATCCTTACTTGTCTCCTATAATTCCACTTACATGTGTCTACTTTTTTAAAGCAATCTAACACTAGTGTTTTTGACGTAAGAGCTTCTACTTTCCACTATCTTCATAATACATGGGTTTCACTTTTAAATAATATTTCTTTCAGTGACCCTGGGGATTGAACCTAGGGCTTTCACATCGAGCTACATCTCAGCCTCTCTTATATTTTATTTTGAGGCAGGATTTCTCTAAGTTCCCCAAGATGGGGAATGTATGACCCTCCTGTCTCAGTCTACCAGTTGCTGGGATGATAGGCATGCACCACCATATCCGGTTTAAATTCACAAATGCTAAGAAGGCATCAGTTCCCCCCATGAAGCAGCCCTTTGCTTCTAGTCTCCTCATTTGGCCCCTCCCTTGAATCTCTCAGGCTGGGGTAGGACTTTGTGGGGACCCCACAGCGTTGTGCCCAGAACCATCACTGCCTTTCCACAGTGCTTAGCCATTTCAAGCAACATTCCCATGGCCAGACAGTAAATTCCTCAAGAACTAAGATTTTCCCATACTTACATTTGAGCCCCTAGGAGTCTATCTCTAGTATTTCCATTCAATAGGAAGTGCACCTTACAAGATACAGAATTAATTAGTAGTGTATAACAAGACATAATAGTGAATTGCCCAAAGAAATACAACAAAGTATTACAAAGAAGAGCAAACTTTTGGATGAAGGTTAAGCTTAACAGAATTTAAGCTAAACATGCTACTGAATAACAGGGGACTTACATTTCTCATTACAGTTTTCCAACCGAGAACAGTATTTCATGAATGTTCTTCAGTACAAATCAAAATCTGGTGATACTGTACAAGATAATTAGAAAATAAAAATGCAAATAACCTCCATAAAATGCATTTAATTTCAAAGCAAGAATTTTTCAATATGTATCATCACATCTAATGATACATAATATTAACTCCATTGTTTTTATTGCTATAAAACAGAGCAGCTAATTGCATTCCATTGCATTAATTACCATGTGAGGCATCCTATTACTAGTTCAGACAAATGGTAAATCAGTATTTATTGAAAACATCTTGGGACAGCCCCACACAGGTTGCAGAAGAAAGCACTGAAGTAACAGATACTCGATCATCTCACACTTTCTTTAGGCAGAACCAAAGAAACATCAAGAGAAATAAAAGAGAATCTATAAATATAAAACTTAAAAGCTAACCAGTGCATTGCTGAGATAAAGGCTTAACCAAACAAATGCAGAAGGCTTGGATAATTAGAAATAGTTATTTTATAGAATTTGAGACAAAACATGTTTCACTATTGCTTCATTTATTTACCAAATGTGCACCAAATTGAGAGTCTAATACAAATTCCCCACCATCTCCAAGGGGTCACATACCACTGTAGTTTACATTATTGTCCTCATTTTACAAATGAGAAGTACACCCGTGCCCATATTTACAAAGCTGTATAAATCCAGACTAAGATTTGAGCCCAAGTCATTTGAAACCCAAATCCAGGCTTTTTCCAAGACTAAGCAAGAGATAAACACCAAAATTTGGCAAAAAGTATGATTAGTCCTCCAAAATTCTTTCCTGTATGGGATGGTATAGAGTAGGTCTGTTAAGGCAGATTTGGCTACCTACATAGGAGGAATAAATCTGTAAACATCTCATGTGAGAAAAACATAAATCTCTCTAGCCCGTGTTAGTGGACCTCATCCATTCAGCTACATCTGAATCATGAATTCAGATATTATGACTGAATTATTCCATCAAGTAACTAATCAGGGCAACGAAAACAATGATATATCTAGCATTATTTAATCAGAGTATTTAAGCACATTAGGTAAACTTAAGAGTGAAGCAAAACCAGTCTCACTCAAGCTTGATATTACCTCATTCTTCAGATTTAACAGGCTGAAACCCTGTTTAAAAACAGCATCGTGTTTTCATTAAAACTGTATTTTGTGTATGAGAGGTTCTGATAACATTTACTTTGATGACTCAGAAATGTTCATTAGTTTTCTCTGGTTTCCTTCCCTCCTCTATACTCTTACACAGTATTATTTTTCTCAATGTTATTAAATTACTGAGTACAGCTATTTTTTGTCATGATTTGAACATCAGATACATTAGAAGTTGATAGACTTCTCCACTCTCCTGATAATCTGGATCTCTGTGAAGAGAATTTCTGAAGGCCTTTTGGAGATGTTTGAATAAAACTTTCACCTTTCATCCACCTTGCATGTGGTCATTCATTTCGCCTGAGAACCCAAAGACTCTCAGAGTACTATTAATGACACTGATTTTTAAGTAAGAGAGCAGGACAGACTCCTCAGTGCGGCCCACGGAGCTCAGCCCCCCATTTTCCCTCAGCCTTACATCAGGCTACAGTTTTCCAAAGTCCGCTTGTTCCTGGGGCTGCATCCCACCTACCCAGCTTCTAAGCCTGCACACACAGTGCCACCACTGACTTCCAAGACAAACACTCACGTGGATGAACAGCAGTGTAACTTAAAATGGAAAAAATTTCTCCTAATCAAGACCACAAGATTAATGTAAATTTAATTCAATAAAGAAAACCAGAAAAGAAATTTTGGATTAATTAAAGTTTGCCAATAATATGCATGTGATTGAATAATTTGTCACTGGATATTTATAATAAAACATACTAAAACCAAAGATTAAAACGTTGCATTAGTTAACAAAATATTCTTCTGATGGATGCCATTGTGTCACATAATTTAAGATAAAGGAGTCCAATTAATGTAGCCTTGAACTTCACTCTACCGTAAAATACTGCTTTTAGGCCTAACTGCCAACTGATGACACCAAATGAAAACGGGTCATTATGGTTAAGCTGAGCACATTGGAAACTGACGAGATGCTGAATATATTTATTGCATAATGCATCAGTACAGAGTTAATGACAAAGCCACAATAAATTGCAAAGTTTGGGCAGATAAGTCACCAATAATATCAAAATAATTTATATCTTCTTGCATATTTCAGGACAGCAACTGTAGATATCTATCACAGTATGAGCCACAATTCCAGCAATAGTCTCTTTCTCTGTGACTTGCACTGGCCACAATGACAGAAAATGAAGCCACGTTTTTGAGGAAATGTTGGGCTCTAAAGTGAAGGTAAGAAGATTGTTTTCAAAGAGAAATCCATGACAATTTTCTCAAAAGGAAAACTGCTAAACAGTAAAATGGCATTTGAATTTTATCCACAAGAGTTCATCACAATGGAAAACTTTTACCTTCAGAGACAGAGTTAGTTGACTGATCCAATAATTTTTCCTAACATGTGACAGTTCTCTGTGAAGGGGAATATAGCTTCCATTGTTTTGAGTGATGGAACACAGCACTGACCAAGGTAGTTGTGGAGCGTGGAGCACTGCTTCGTAGGAACTTGGTCTGTAAACTATTGCTAAACAAATTAAAACCTTGGCCTGTTATCAAGAACATACCTGGTAGAAAATTGCTTGGCTTTCTCTGGCACTTTTGCAACATCAAGGGCTAGGACCCCAAAAATTAAGGTGAAAAGGATTGTTGGGCTTTGTGAAATTTAGTCACCATAAAAGACAACCGGGGACATATAGTTTAAACTATCACAACTTTTAAAACATTACCCTGAATTCCAGCTGGCAGCTCAGCATGTTTCTGCCTCTGTTCTCACCACCAAACTGAAAATTTTTCATTAAATAACAACCAATAAACCTTCCTCCAGTAGCCTCTTCCTATTCTTAAAAGTTGGGCACAGCCATACTAGGTGAGGTGGCCCAGAGAATAGAAACTGGGAAGTCATATGTGTGAACTTGCTACTCTATGTTTTTCTTTCTATTTTACAAGTCTCTACTTAGTATCCCCGAAGGTATTTTTGTGTCCCAGAAATGGATCCCTAGTTAATGACACAATTCAATGTGGCTGAAATATTGTTCAATAAATATATTCATTATGTTGTCACGGTTGTACTCATTTGGTTCTTTTAGTAGAAGGTCTCTTTGTAGAAACTTTTCGACTTTGTTAATGAGCACATTTATACATGAAGAACACGGAAAACTGAGGATGTTCAGATGGCAGGTCATTAGAGCGAAGATCAGTGGAGGTAACGGGAATCAGAAGTGAAAGGTGGTGGTGAAATATACTGTAGTAGCACAGACAAACTACGATCCAAGCTAAAATAACCACCCCCTGTAATCACATTCTGTTTGATCTTGCCCTCATGTGTAGGGACAGGATTTGGAACATATCAGCAAAGAAATAAAAAGATTTTTATTTCTAGAGACAAGTAGTGAGAGATACTTGCTATAGATAGACCACTGAGAGATAAAGAATTCCTTAAAAGGTTCAGGGAACACACATGATTCTTAGAGAGGCAGCCAGAGCCTCTTACATTCAGTGACAGGAGAAGACTTGTAATACACAAGTGTCTTCTCATCCTTGCTGACCACAGTTCTCTGGCTCAGAAGGACATCCCTTCTCTTTGCATGTGTCCAAATGTGTGGAAATGGGCAGAGACCAGCTTATTTATGGCCCACATTCATTTCTTCCTTGATTCAGATCAGCAACCATAATCAAGCTCTTTGTCTCCAGTCTCTTTGTCCAGACTGCTACAATGGACTTTTGACTTCTAAACTCAATTTATTCATGAAGGCTGGTTGTAACTCAAGACTATTTTTCCCATAAGAAATAATGAAAATACCCACAATGCATTCTGAACCTCTCAAAGCATTACTTTACTAACCTTTCCATAATAAAAATTTTGTATAATGTCCACAATTTATCAGAAACACCAGTAATTTTTCTAGTGTAATCATCAAAAAGTTATAAAATGTGCATGGTCTACCAGAAACAACAATTTTATACTGTACTCATCATTCAAGTTGACATCTTTGGCTCACAGAGAGGGAAGATGAAATGGAAGGTGGTTATTGTTTAGAAGGAGAGTCCCCTTCAGTGTTCCATACAATTGCATTAGAGAAAGAAATAATCAAAATGAGCACAGTGCACAACCTGGAGAGAAGAATTTGGTGGTGCATGATGATGACACATGTTCCTTTCTGTGATGTGCCCAAGCTAATATCAGAAGCTACTGTTTTCAACTGATGATTGGCCTTTTTTTAGTAGACCAAAACTTTGACTCATTTAGAAGAACTTCCCTATCTTGTTCTGGACTTGTGAGATGGACTTGTGAGACCTCCAGGTTCTTGCCTTTCAGCATAGCACCTCTGTTTGAAAGAAAGCAATTTAGTTTGGTCTGAACTCCCGTGGCATAGTACACATCCTCAGAGAGACTCTGCACCTGCCTCAGACTAAAAATACTCAAAAGGAAATTTCTCATTTTTCTCTCTGTATGAGGAATAGCCTCATCATTGTCCACATCTGAAGCCCTGATATCCTATTTTCTTTCTGCCACCTTGTGCCCATCCAAAACTTCAGGCTGAGCCCATCTACTTCTTCACTCCTGATCTCTTCCTCCACCACACACAGGACTCTAGGTTTACAGAATACTCATCGTTCCTTGAACAACCCTCCACATTCTCCTAGTCCTGAGCTTTGTACCTATACCTCTCCTCATTCAGCTCTTCCCCAGATGACTGTGAATATCCTCAGAGGCCTTCCCAGCGCATCTCCACATCTTATCCTTACCATGGAAATTATCATTCTATGTGATGATTACTTGGTTTGTCTGGCGTATTCTGTTCATCATTATATGCCCAGCACCTAGGACAGTGCCTCTCACAAACAACAAGCATACATTTATTTGTAGTTATAAGTACAGAGTTGAGCATAGATTGTGTGAATGTACACCGTGAGGTAATGCATTAAGAGCAACCTAATATATCACCACAACCTTGAAGATTTAAAGCAATAGAAATGTCATCTCTCACAGTTCTGGAGGCCAAAATCTAAAATCAAGGTGCTTCGTTTCTCCAGATGGCCTAAAGGAGAATCCTCTTTAATTCTTCCAGCTTCTTCCTCAGCTAACGAAAGTCTAACTCCAGTCTAGGCTCCATCTTCACACGCCCTTCTTCTCTGTGCTTTTCTCCCTTTATATCTCTGATAAGGACACTTGTCATTATATTTAGGGCCTACATGTCAAGATGTTTTATTACATCTGCCATTAAATAAGGTCATATTCTAAGGCTGTGATTGGACGTACCTTCAACCTACTGTATTCCTCCCCCAAAAGCCCAATTTACCCCTATGCAAGATACATTCAGTTTATTCCAGCATCTCCACAGGTCTAAAGCCACTACAACAACTCCAAGTCCCAAATTTTAACTAAATATTATCAGTTCAAATACATTCCAAGTCTTGTCTCCTAAATTATCTAAAATGGATATGGGTGAGATTCTGGTTATTATCTATCCTTGAGGGAAATTCTTCTCTCTTCAATGCATATGTAAGCCAGAAAACAAGTTATCTGTCTCCAAAATGTTATGGTGGACAAGGCATAATATAACTTTTCTCTTTCTAGAAGACAGGAAATGGAATAAGCCTACATTCAAAATCAAGGAGAAGAAATTCCCTTAGGTTTTTCTGCCTGAGAGTAACCACCCTCTGGGTCAACAACCCCCTTGTCTTGTACCTTCAGCAGCTGCCCCTGTCCTAGACCCACAGGTCCACTCTCTAAGCTGTTTCTCTTGTTCCTTTAAAAGTAGCATGTTGGTAACAAAACTGTTCTATTGATTCATTTGGGGAAGCTGAAAACATATTTTATTTAGTCCAGTCCCTGTCCTTTTCCATTTAAAATGTCAGTGTTTCTGCAGATGATATAGACTTACCATGGTAAATCTCCTGTATTTATAGATTTACCATGGTCCTCCTGTATGTGCCAAAGGAATTCACACCATAAGACAAGAGAGCTCTCCACAGCTCCTTCTAGATAACTCCTCTCTGTTCCTGGCTGCATCTGACAAGAGGTCAGATCCAGGAGTTACATGCTTGCCTTCTTCAATAAATGGATGCCCTGCTATACCCAGGGCTTTCCATCTATAGCATATTTTCTCAGTGAATTTCACAGTTTTATAACTTTTTGCAATCTGGATAGGTTAAGATTCTCTCAAATCACCAAGATCTAGTCTTTTTCTTGCTTAGAATTTTCTTTTTTAGTTTAACTCTTTCCTTTCTTTCTGTTATCAGCAAAGAGAAACCAAACTTCACTTTTCATAGCTAAATATTCAACTAAATACTCATATCATTTCCCTTCCACTTGACAATTAGCCAAATTTTCTTCCATTTTATAAAAAAATATTGTCTTTCCTATAGTAAAGTATAGTATAATCCTCATAACCTTCTGAGAGATCTCAGTTGAAAAAATTTTCTAATTCTACCAATAGCCTTTTTATGACAATGTAGGTTTTTCTACAATGCTTCTCTAAATTCTCCCATTCTTTACTTAGTGCCTAGCTGCAAAGCCACTTCCATATTTTCATTCGTTTTCTTCGTTCATGGGACAAAATACCAGACACCCAAAACTTAAAGGAGGAGAGATGTATTTAGTTCGCTTTCCAGTCTGTATTTCACTCAACAAATACAGAAAAACCACTCACATCATGACAGGAAGCAGACACAAGAAGAGGAGCCTGGGATAGGGGTTTAGCTCAGTGGTTCAGTGCCTGCTTTGCAAGTGCAAGGGCCTGGGTTGAATCCCCAGTAACCTTATACAACAATGCTAGGTGTGGAGACTCATGCCTACCAGCAATCAGTATCACATACCACAATGCCAGGCATGGTGGCTCATGCCTGTAATCCCAGCACTCAGAAGGCAGAGGCAGAGCAATTGTTGTGAGGGTAGCCTGGGCAACACAGTGAGTTCAGGGCCAGCCTGAATTACAAAGTGAGACCCTGTCTCAAAGAAGAAAAAGAAAAAGGAGGAGGAAGAAATGGAGGAGACAGAGCCTAGAAGGGAGTTGTACCTTCCAGGTCATAGCCCTGTGACCATCCTTTTCTGACTATGTGTCACCTTCCAACAGCATATTCAGGTCTGCATATAAGAACTACAGCTCTTCCAAAAGTTCTGCATCTGAGCTCATTAAGCTCTTGGGTGACATCTAGATATAAACCATAGCAGGAGGTATTTCTAATAGCAGCACCTGGCTTCACATTATTAAAAATTCTGAATAGAACTATATTTGTTCTATAAGAAAAACCATAAGAGATTTGTCCTATTTGGTTAATGGGCTGGCCAGGTCGACATCTGCAGAAGAAGCTAGCATCCTGACACTCGCAGATACGTGCATACACTTCTATTCACAGATAGAATGTCAGGAAATCTATTCTTTTAAGGCCTCCAAACTGATTAAATGAGGCCCAATAACATTATCAAGGGCACTCTTAAAGTCCACTAATTAGTTTTCTCTGTCTTTTGCAACCCTTTATATGATCACATAAAGATACCAGCTTAAAAATTAATTAGTTGGCTAGCAAACTTGATAGAAACATACTTGTATAGAGCCACTCTTGGAAGTACCTATTTATATATTGCTCATAGAAAATTACGATAAATCTCAAAGAATTATGACCTACTGCTATCACTTCACATTGATTCTGAATGTTCAGTGGACATATTCAAAGGATTTGGGGTGAAGGATGAGCTCCTACTTGCCTGTGGGTTCTGTGAAATGCCACCCATGATAGATGTTATAGCCTTTGTACTCGTGCGTTGTGTATTGATTGAGACTACATTGAATCTGTATAACAGTTTTAGAAGTACTGCCATTCTGACAGTATTGGTTATGCCGATCCAGGAGCAAGGTACCTATTTCCATTTTCTGATGTCCTCTTCACTCTCCTTCAGAGCACTGTAGTTTTCTTTGTCGAAGTCTTTCACTTCCTTGGTTGGGTTAATTCCTAGATATTTCATTTTTCTTGACTGTGAATGGTATTGTTTCTAGAATTTCCTTCTCATCCAGTTCATTGTTGGTATAAGAAATGCTAATGATTTTTATGTGTTGATCTTGTATCCTGCTAGTTCACTGAAACTGATTATTCTAAGAGTTTTTTGTGGAGTTATTTGGGTTTTCTATGTAAAGTATCCTGTCATCTATGAATAATGCTTTGATTTCTTCTTATTCTTTACGTGTGCTTTTTACTTCTTTCACTTGCCTGTTACTCCGGCTAATATTTCAAGTACTGTATTGACTAGCAGAGATGGTAGTAAACATCCTTGTTTCGTTTCTGATTTTAGGAGCAAAGTTTTTAATTTTACTCCGCCTACTATGATGCTGGTTTGTCATAGAAAGACTTCATCATAATCAGCCATGGTCCTCTGTCTGTTTTCTTCAGCGTTCTTATTGTTAGAGCGACCATCAAGGTAAAATGGCTCCTGTACTGTGACAGATCCAAAATGGCCTCCTTTCCCATAAATGATCCACTTTGTGGAAAAAGAAAACAAGTCTGTCTCACTCAGAGAAATGAAACCTGAGGAGCTCATGCGTGCAATCTATCAACAAGCTCTTTCCCCCCCGTAATAAAGCCGAGCCGCACGCGTTCCTGTTTCGGCTCATTTTTCTTTCATTGATCATACAGGGATGTTAGACTTGTTGAAAATTTTTCCTGCATTTATTGATATGACTGTATGTGGTTTTCCACCTTCCCCCTGTTTTTGTGATTTATTAATTTATAGACTTACATGTATCAAGACATCCTTGCATCTCTAGAATAAAACTTACTTGATTATGATGTTTGATTTTTCGATAATGTGCTCCATTCTATCTGCTGACATCTTGTTCAGGATTTTTACATCTATGTTCATTAAAGAGACTCTCTATAGTTTTCTCTTTTAGTTGTGTCTTTATCTTATTTGGAGATCAGGTTGATCATGATTTCCTTAAGTGAATTTGGGGACACTCCATCCCTTTCAATTTTTATGAAGACTTTGAGGAGTATTGGTAATACGACATTCTCGAATGTTTTGTAGAATTCAGCCATGAGTCCATCAAGTCGTGGCCTTTTTACAGTTGGTAGATCTGTATTATTGAGCAATTTCACTGATTTTTAAACATGTTTATATCTTCTTCGGGTAGTTTTGGTAGTTTGTATGTGTCTAGGAATCTGTCCCTTCCTTAGAAATTCATTAATTTGTTGCAATATAATTTTTCAGAATAGCTACTTCTTCTGGATTTGGATAGTGTCTGCTTTGATTTCACCTTTGTCATTTCTTTTGTTTTGTTTTGTTTTGTTTTTTGTTTGTTTTTTGAGACAGGGTCTCGCTTTCCAGTTTAGGCTGGCCTTGAGCTCAGCCTCAAACTTACAGCAATCCTCCTGCCTCTGCCTCCCGAGTGCTGGGATTACAGGCATGAGCCACCACGCCCGGCACTGTGGTATGTGGCACTGATTGCTGCTGGGGTGAGTCTCCATGCACAGTATTGTTATGTGGTTGCTGGGGATCGATCCTGGACCCTTGCACTTGCAAGACAGGCACCGGAACCACTGAGCTATATCCCCAGCCTCTACCTTTGTCATTTCTAACTGCGCTGATATGTGTGTTTTCTCACTCTCCCTTGGTGAATTTTGTTAAGGGCTTGTCTATTTTATTTATTCTTTTGAAGAATTAACTCTTCAATTAGTTGACTTTTTGGCAGTTTTTTTAGTCCCAGTTTGATTGAGTTCCACTCTATAACTTCACTCCTTAATTTCAGTTTAGAGCTGTTTTGTTGTTGTTTCTCAAATATCTTAAGATTTCTGATTAAGGTTTTTCATTTGGACTTGTTCTGTTTTCCTAATATGGGCAATTATTGTGATGAGTTTTCCACTTAGGACTGCTTTCATTGTGTTCCAGAGACTTCAGTAAGTTGTACAGTCATTGCCATTAATTTCCAGAAACTTTTAAATTCTTCTCTGAATTCTCCCATGACACACTGGTTTATTATATGGGTGTCCCCCCAAAGCCTCATCTTATCAGAGCTGAATCTGAAATCTGTGTTGCTGGGATTAAGGGTATGAGACTGCTAAACCACTACATGTGAGTCTGGATGAGATAAAAAGAGACAGGAAGACCTGATTAAACTTCCGTTGTTGCGTTTGCTACGATGTAGGTGCCATACTGCTTCTCCTCACAGGCCAGTTTGCCATCCCTGCCTTAGGGACAGCCTATTATGATCTGAAATTTCTAAGAACTGTAAGCTAAATTAACTCTTTCCCCTCTAACTTTGGATGTCTTGTATTTTGTCTCAGGAGCAAGACGAAAGTGACTAACACAATAAGTATGCTGTTAACTTTCTAGGAGGTTTTGTCTTTTTCAAAATTTACTCTGTCATTGACTTATGTTTCACTGAACAGTGGCAGGATAATGTGCATGAAGTGATTTCAGTTCTTTTCTACTTAAGCAGGATTTGTGGATTAGTATGTGATTTATTTCAGAAAAAGTACCATGTGCAGCTGAAAAGAATGTATACTCTGGTGTCTAGGGTTAGGGAAGTCTATATATATTTATTAAATCCATGTGTTCAAGAGTATGGTTCAGCTCTGAAATTTCAGCATAGGTTTTTCATTTAGTTGATAGTTGATCTGTATCTTTGCCAAGATGTGGATTTTAAAATCTCCTACTATAATTATGTCAATGTTTATATTATCTTTTAATTTCAGTAGTTTTTGTTTTATAAAAATATATGCTCCTGTGTCTGGTGCATATGTGTTTATCAATGTTAGCTCTTGTTGGATTCTTCCTTCAGTATGTAGTGATCTTCTCTGTCTCTTCTAGTTTAAGTTGAAGTTTATCATGTCTTAAATTAGAAACTGCTGCCCCTGTTTGTTTTTGGTCTTGGGACATGGAATGTTTTTTCCCATCCTTTAATTTTTAGGATATGAACAACTTTTGGATTATGAGTTTCTTGAATGCAACAGATTGGTGGATTCTGTTTTTTGATCCAGCATGCAGCCTGTGTCCTTTGACTAGAGAGTTCAAGCTGTTAACATTGAAAGAAATTACTGAGATATGTTGACTATTTACTATTATTTTCTTCTTTATCTATTGGTAAATCATTTGTTTTACTTTTCCATGTTTTTTGTTATTCATTGACATCACTAGTTTCCTCTGTGTTATTCAGTGTGTCCAATCCTTGTTTCTGTTTAGAATATTATTGAGTAAAGACAGTTTGCCACTCATCTATCTTCTCGTCAGGTCTTTTTTATGGAAATACTTTATTTCTCCATCTATTTTAAAAGATAACTTTGCTAGGTAAGTTAATTTTGGTTAGAAATTCTTTGCTTTTAGGGCTTGCAAGCTGTTCTGGTCTTCAGGATTTGTGCTGAGAAGTCTACTGTGATACTGAGTGGTTTACCTTTATACATGATTTGCTAATCAATTTTATTGGTACATTTTATATACATAATATGATCATATTCGACATTGAGAATTTGTAGCAGTATATGACTCAACTTAATTCTCATTTTCCATTCCCCTGCCCACCCTACAACTCCCCACCACCTATATGCATAAGCGTTGCTTCTTTTTTAACCATCAAATTTGTTCTTCTCCTTTCTTACTTACCCCTATCCCTTTTCCTTTTCAATATTTTCTATTTCCCAATATCCTAAATTTTCTATTTTTAATTTTTCTCTGAATCTTTTTAAAATTCTGAACATTTTTGCTGGATATCTGCTTTTTTTTTTTTTTGAGACAGGGTCTCACTTTGTAGTTCAGGCTGGCCCTGAGCTCAGCCTCAAACTCACATCACAGCAATCCTCCTGCCTCTGCCTCCTGAGTGCTGGGATTACAGGCGTGAGCCACTACGCCTGGCACTGTGGTATGTGGTACTGTTTGCTGGTGGGCGTGAGTCTCCAAGACTAGAACTGTTATATGCTGTTACAGGGGATCGAACCTGGTCCCTTGCGCTTGCAAGAGAGGCACTGGAACCACTGAGCTAAATCCCTGGCTCGATTATCTGCAAATTTAATAAGGATATTTTTCAGTAAATTTGTCTTTTCTTCATCCTTATTTGGAGTTCTATAAGCATCACTTACTTGTATTTTAAAATCTTTTCATATCTTTAGGAAGTTTTCTCCTATATTTTCTGTAGACATGTTGGTGCAATCTTCTAGATTTTCCCTAACTTTGACTAGAATTAGATTGTTCTTCTTGTCATCTAGTAGCTGCTGGACAGTTTTCTATTGTTCTCTTTCTCTTTTGGGGAAGCTTCTTCTGTCTCTTTATCAAAATTCACTATTTGATAATATCAGACACTCTTGTCTTCACAATGATCATTTCTAGAATGTATTCTGAATTCTAGAATTCTATACTGTATTTTTTTTTATTTCAGGTATTACTGCCTGACATATTTTTGAGGATTCTATATCCTTATTGAATCTGTCATTCAAATTTTGAACTGTTTTGTTTTTTACTAATTTCTCCCAAATTCATCATGTTCATACTGGTTAGAATTCCTATAAACTTTTGGTTCATTTCCTCTTTGAATACATCTGTGTTCTTCATCCCCTGTAGGAACTTTTCATAGATTTCTGCTCTCTGGTTGCCTTCTTCCTTTGTAATCCCTTGCTCTGTCTTCAGGGAAATGGGAGGTTAGATCTTCTGTTTTCCTGTCCACCAAGTCATGATTATTCCCATGAAATCAATTCAACTCCAGCAATAATAGGCTAACCTGTTCCAGTTGTGTTGGGCTAGTTGAGAAATAATCTAACACAAGCTCATTTTTTATTTCTCTTTTGCAGTGAGAACACAGCACTTATGTGCATGTCTTATCCTGGGTAACTCAGGATAAATCTGGTGCCTGGTTGCAGGTCCTGGGTCTGTGATCACCAGTCACTGCCTCTCAGTGGGACTCACTCCAATCTGCTCTCCCATTGCTGGCTGTCTACAGTGACTGTCTTTTCCTAATCAAGTCTGGGACCTTGGCAGCACGAAGCTGCCTGGGACTGCTCTAGGCCTGAAGTCCAAAATTCCAGCCCTTTCCCACAGCATCTTCCCACCCCATGGCTACATGCCTGTATCCTAGGGCATTTGTAAAGCAGAGATTCACTACATGTTACCACTGGAAAGCTACTCAGTAATCAGACTTGTATTTTTCCTGTTGTCTCTGTTTGTTGATCTCTCTCTTTATGTGTGACCTTACTCAAATGAGAGATACCATACAGTATTTAAACCTGTGTATCTATTTTAGATCACTCCATATTACATAATTTTATTCCCCCTTTTCATGGGGCATGTATTGCACTGTTGCTTGTCTGCACATATCACCTGTGAAATCATAAATTTAAAAATTCTCCCCAGATAATATTCATCAAGCTAAATAATGCTTACTGAGCTCACATGAGTTTCTCTCTCTCTCTTTCTCTCTCTCTCTCTCTCCCTGTGTGTGTGTGTGTGTGTTTGTGTGTCTTTCTGTATATGTATATCCTGAACTGTCACAAACACTCCTATATAGTCAATATTGCTAAATAATTTGACATTTCCTAACACAGCTTTATTTTCTATTATATTTTATCAAAAGAATTAAAAAGGGGCTAGGATTGCACATAATGAATGATTTTTTTTTATATCTAGGATTTTTTTGTTGTTTTTATTTTTTTTCCTTGTCACTATTGTCATCATTATCATTGTTACTGTCCCTGTTCTTCTGGTCTGTAAAGCAATTATGTTAGTTCCTCCCATTTTGTAACACGGTTCACAGTTAACTTTCTCTTCCAGTCCCTCTGATAGGGAAAGTATCCCAATTCCGGTTCTATCAAGATTCAGCCTTCCATGAAGGAGAATCTAGATGTATGTGATCACTGAGAAAGGAACCTTGAATCTCCTTCCTGTGATAGAAATTCAGCACCAGCATCTCCTCTTCTGTGTCTGTTGTGGGAGAAAATGAGTGAAGACATTTTGAGGAGAACTGTACACAACAAACATCCTTTTCTGGTTCATCTTTAAGAAAATTGCAGCTTCATGGACATCCAAACAGAAGCTAAACAGATATTTTAGATAATAATTATGTTGTGAACCTTTAAAGTGTTACTTGTTTTTAAGGGTTTGAAATTCATCGATCATAAGTGTAATACAGATAGGTTTAATATATTGTCCTCACTACATAATTTTCCAGGGAGTGTTTCCAAAGTCACACCTGTGTAAAGGAAATTGGCTTCTCATAATATTTTGCTTTTCCTGGAAAAGTTTCTTTGTGGTGACTTATTTTTGAAGCTTTAGAAATTAGTGGTATAAACACCAATCACTGCAGAGGAGAGGACTTTGGAGGTGAAGGCCCTGGGAATGTTACTACTGAGATCTTCACCTCGAGGCCTCTGACTGGCATCCAGACAATATTTATAGCATGCCAAAGGCACGTCCATTGTCCAGTTGTCATGCTGTGGCCTTTAAGAAATGAATGAAGAAGTAACTTTTGCTAGGAGTTTATACAGTAAACATTGTTTCATGTCTCCAAAACATGTAGAACATGCAAAGGGTGTAGAACAGCAAAGGGTCCTGAAAACTGTAAATTATAAGATAAATTGAAAGTTGTCAGATGGCCTCTTAGTCAGTGAGGAATCTGTTCCTCAGCGTTCCTGATAAATCTGTGTAACATGGATGAATTTTGCTGTAAGCAAAGTTAATAGCTGTGACGATTGTCACATATTCACTGCTTATTGTAAACTTATTATAAATTTGTTGTAAACAAAGTTAATAGCTGTGACGATTGTCACATATTCACTGCTTATTACAAACTGAGGGGCATCTCTCCATAAAAAAAAACTGTAAGAAAAATAATCTCAGTGCTTCTGCTTTTAAAATGAGTACTTTGAGAACTGGAAAAACTAAACAACTTACTAGAATCTAAAAATGCTTGAAAAACAACTGTGTAGTTTTTCCAAATTTCATGATTGTAGATCTGAACTTATCCTATTTCAAATTCTGAACCTAGAAATGATTTAATGTGCATCTTGTTTTTTTACAAATGAGGTTAATAACCACAGAAATAGTCCTAATGTCATAAGGAACAAGAAACAAAACAAAAGCATCATATCGTAGTCTTGGTGAGAAATGCATTAAAAACAGATTTCACCAAAAAAAAAAAACCCTAAAATTAGGTTTAACAATAATAAAAGGGAACTAAAATTAAAGTATGTGATCAACTTTCATAATTCTGATGCCTTTACTCATTACCCTACCTGACATAAAAAGAAATACCTGACTATTCATCATATAGAAGATTCTGTAAGCAATCATTCTTCTTCATACTGTAAACTCAGCGACTGCCATTTACCAAGTTGAGATAGAGAATAAAACACAGTTAACTGGCAAATGACTCAGAGTGGCGTTCAATTTTGTATTTTCTTCAGTTGCTTTTAAAACCAGAATTCCATTTGCTTAAGGAAGCCTATGTTCAAGCCCTACTCTGAGTGATATCGCTGTCTCTTACATTTTTAGAGTATTTATATTTTCATCTTCTAATTGCCAACACTGTTCTTTTGAAGATAGGCGTTTTTTAATTTCTTTTCTTGACCTTTCTTGGATGGTGACAATGAGCAAATTAGGGACACTGATAAAGATAAAGAGACACTGAAGCTTCTCCAAGCCCACTGACAGTCTCATATTCCTCTGTTCTTTTAAAGGCACCGTCTCTCACCAGAAGGCAACTCTTTCTCTAAGACGTGTATCAAAGAAGAAAATGTGTAATAAGTAGCTCATTTCAGCAAACTGTTCCCAAACTAGACAATGAAAGTCAAAGAATATATTCCTTGAGGATGGTGTCATAGTCCATTCTCTGTTGCTGTAACAGAGTATTTGAGACAATCATTCATACAGAGTAAAATTTTATTTTACCCATAGTTCTAGAGACTGGGAACTTAAGAACATAGCATGAGCATCCGGTGAGGGTCTTCCTGCTGCATGATAACGTGATGAGGAACATGATGTAGCAGTTCCTGTTTTGCTAAAGGCAGTAATGTTGTTACTGAGGCCATTCTCTTGATACATCCCCATCTAACCCTGACTATTCCCAAAGTCCCCACCTGCATACAATTAACATATTTTGGGAATTAAGTCTCCAGCACAGGAGCTTTTGGGGGGATGTATTCAAGTCATGCCAGTTAGTACTGTCACATCAGTTTTATGGAAGTAAACATAGAAAGGGTAGTTTTCCCCCATAGTGCCATATGTCCTATGAATACAGAACCAGTGTAGCAGTGGTTTTCATAGGGCTAGGATGCACTGTTTGGAAATAATGCTTTATAAATGCAAATTCTAAAGAAAGAAAACACTGAACCTTCTGGATTAAGAAAGAAAACTCGAATCTCTTTTTCTCTACTCCTTCTTTTGTTAGAAATTCAGCACCAGCATCTCCTCTTCTGTGTCTGTTTTGGGGAGAAAATGAGTGAAGACATTTTGAGGGGAATTGTCACAGGATTTCACTTTGTAGTTCAGGCAGGCCCTGAGCTCAGCTTTGAACTCACAGCAATCCTCCTGCATCTGCCTCCCCAGTGCTGGGATTACAGACATGAGCCACCATGCCCAGCACTGTGGTATGTGGTACTGACTGCTGATGAGCATGATTCTCAAAGCCCAACATTGTTGTATGTGGTTACCGGGGATGGAACCCTGGGCCCTTGCACTTGCAAAGCAGGCACCGGAAGCACTGAGCTAAATCCCTGGCCCAAGAACAAGTTTTGAGTAACCTATTTGATCTCAAAACATCAGTCTTGATGTCACAAGTTGGTATATTAGTAGATAATCCCAGAGAGAATAGTAGAGAGTTGTTTTGTTTTGTGGTATCAGGGATTGAACTCAGGACCTTGCACTTGCCAGACAGGCAGGGGTGCCACTGAGCTAAACCCCAAGTAGTAGAAAATTTTTCCTTACCTAGGAGATAAAATATTTAGAGATGTCAGAATTCTATATGGTAACTAATGACGTTTAGCACCCAATGCCCTAAGAAAGAAGGAAATGCTTCTCAAATTCTCTTTCCATAGACAGGTCAACTATAAGAAAGATGGTAAAACTGTATTGATTGAGCTAGAACACATTTGGCCTTGTCCTCATAAAATTATTATTTTACTGTCTTCTTGTTTTAAAGGAAATATCTGTTCTTCATAAATGGATTCAAAAACTAAACGTTTGATCTGTTAAACCAACTAGCAAATTTAGTGATGAAACAATATACTGAGATGTAGATAAATGTCCTCCAAAAATCCATGTAGTAAAAGCTTGGCCTGAGCCCGTGGTGTAACAGAGACAGTGGAAGCTTTAACAGTTAGGAACTACTGAGAGAACTTCAGGTCACTGGGTGAATCCCACTGACAGAGATGGCAGGACCCTGGCTCCTTCCTCTTCCTTTCCACTTTCTGGGTTATGAAGTAAGTTTCTTTGCCCTATCATGTGTTCTTGTCACGATGTGTGCATTGTCAATGACTAAGAGCAACAAAAACCTATCATTAACTACAACCTCCAAAACTATGAGCCCTTAATAAGTCTTTTTTTTTTCTTTATAAATTGTCTCAGGTATTTTGTTATAGTAGTGGAAAACTGATTAACATTCAACACAGAAAACACTTGAACAAGTAATAAATATACTGATGAGCAATATACAGAAATTGTACCCACAAGGCCCTAGCATCACTAACATGAGAATAAAGTAATCACAAAGCAATAGGTTATCACCTCACCCATATGTACAGAGTCACCTCCTTGCTCATTTGAATGCAGAGGCTTATCTCACTGCCCAGTCAGCATTGAAGCGAGTTAGCCCGAGACCTGATGTGGACCCCAACAAGCCTCATTACGTGATGTGGAGATGGCCTGGTGCTACCCAAGGCCCCTCTGTTCTCAGCTTGATGATGCATCTAAGTGGACAGTTTTGTTTGTCCCCCTAGGGGAGGCCCGTGCCTCTGAGAGGGAGAATGGGCTGTATTCTGAGTGACTAGTAGAGTGTCTGTGACAGACATTACTGCTGCTCACTGAGTGTCTCTTGTGCTTTGGGCTGCAGGCATGAGGGAAATCCTGTTTCTTGGATCCCTTACAGTTGGATTGGATAAGTGAGTTGTGCTGTAAGTGGGGAACAGAAGTGATATCGTCATGCAAGTGTCGGACCCTCTAAGAACATGTTTGCTCTCATTACAGGGACTGCTATCATGTGAGGTGGTGGCTGCCACGTCACCCTGAAGCCCAGAGTGAGGAGATGAGAACCAGAGCTCCCCGCCTACCATGACAGCCATGGGTACGCTGCTGATGTATGGCAATAACACGTGCTCTGCCGTTCTGCTAAGTGAAATAAGCCAGGCACAGAAAGATAAATACTCAACAATCTTATTTATATGTGGAATCTGAAATTTCAGACTTGCAGGAACAGAGGAGAATCATAATTGCGAGGCAATGAGGTTTAGAGGGAATGAGGTGAGCTTGATCAAAGGGCACAAACTTTCAATTATAATATGACTAAGTTCTGGAGATGTGAGGCAATAGATGTTAATTTGTCTACAATAATTTTCATACAATATATGTATATATTAAAAAACATACAGTTACTTTGTTACTGTAACTGCTAAAACAGTAGCAGTCTTCCTGACTGATGAAATCTTAAAGATTTAAAGTTTCAAACCAGTGCATACTCCATGGTAGTACTGAGATACATATAAAACCAAGCCATAAAGCACTTCATCTTTTTAAGGAATTTGCAATCTGGTAAAATTTAGAGCCACATGAAAAGCAGTTTTTGTTACCTATGGAGATGGTGTATCCCCCAAAAGACTGACTGGGTAAATGGCAAGAGTGAGCCATAATCGGGCATCTGCACAGTGCAAGGAACTCCAGAGATATTGTTTTGGGTATGTCAGGCCTACACATGGCAGATGTCACTTCCACTGACATGCTGTCACACCCTGGGTGTCAAAGCACTAAGAATATGGCCATGGGGTTGGGGTGGAAAGGAGTCCAGATGGTCGGCAGATAGCTATTTGTCTCTACAACAGCCATCTGTAAGACAGAAGAAGGGCCAGGCTATGACTGTGATGAATGAGACAACTCTTAGGCAAAGGTGAGGACTCAGAGAGAAAAACCAGCCCCAGGGGCCCATGTCCACATTTGTCCATTTAGCCAGGATTAGGTTTATAACTACAGATTAAGTCCAAATCTCTGTTACTTGCTTTCATTTAGACAGCATTGAAATATGAAATTGCTGTATATCCTAGCAAGGGGGAAAGGTCAAAGTAGCATCCTCCCCATGGTAATATGATTAATATTATCATCCCATGAATGAGCCATTTAAGGCCTATGGTAAATTGCAAAATGTCCCTTCCAAAATATATTATGTGTTAATCCCTGGAATCTATGAATGTACCTTATAACACACACACACACACACACACACACGGTCTTTGGTCTTTGCCAATGTGATTAACTTAAAGTTTGTGTTTTTGTTTTTTGTTTTTTTTGTCCTGGGATTAAGTACAGGGCCCTTGCCCTGAATTACATTCCCAGACTTTTTTTAAAAAAAAAAATTATTTCGAGGCAGGGTCCCAGTAAGTCACTAAATTGCTGGGGCTAGGTTCCAATTTGCCATTTTCTTGCCTCAGCCTCCCAGAGTGCAGGGGTACAGTTATGTGCCACCAGGCACAGCTAAGCTCAGAATCTTGAGGTGGAAGATGAACCCCTGGGCCCCTAAGCGCAATTACACTATCCTTAGAAGACAGGAAGAGAGAGAGTCCACACAGAGATGCTCTCTGAGCAGACGATGTGGAAATGGAGCAGCGAGTCACTCAAAGACATGGCCTTGAAGGCTCGAGTGCTGCAGCCTCGAGCCACCAACATTTGGTGGCTTCAAGGACCCCAACTTCACAGGAGGAGAGCGTGGTGTGGAGGGCTCCAACCTGGCATCCGCCTCTCCAGCCAAGAACATGAGTCAGCTCCCAGCAGCAAGCATCTCGGCCAAGCCTGCTTGATGAGGCAGCTCTCTGAGTCTTTTTTTCACCCTTTTCCAAGCTTCAGGAAGATCAGCATATTTTTTTTCAATAAAGAAAGATTCTAGAGTTTGGCAGGCAAAGTCTACAAAGATTAATGACCCCTTTACGCTGGGACCTAATTAATTGACTAAAATGATGAATGTGGCTGAGGTTTCTAGTTTGCTGCTCTCCAGCTCTCGGAGCACTGGCTCGTCAAGGTAATCTCCTTGAGGTCACCACTGCTCAGTGAAAAGTCTGCTGCCCTTGTGCTTTCCAACTCCTGGGGATAATAGGATGTATTCCATTAAAAAGCTCTGAATCTGAGAAGCCTCTGATTGGAATTCAGAGCTTCCTATCCCCAGAGGAGTCTCAGGATAGGAAATCGTTAGACTGTCTCAGGCGTAACAGCGCATACCAATGAAGGAAGGGGTGAGTTTCATACCCCTTAAATCGCCTGTGTCCCTTTACATAGGACTCAGTTACAGTAAGTGATTATCTGCCTTCATCACTTTCTTTTTCACTGGGACAAAACGCCCAACACCCACAACTTAAAGGGAAAGACATGTGTTTTGGGTCACATTTGGGAAGTTTCAGTCCTTGCCTGGTCTTCAGCAAGGTTGAAGAGTCTCAGCAGAGGAAAGCTGCTCAACTCATGGCAGAAAGCAAAGGGAGACATTTATGCCTTCCAGGTCACACCTCCAGTAATTCACTGGCTCCAACAAGGCTGCCCCAACACCAGGCCAGCTGTAGTGCCCCATCATCCAGTCACCTTCATCTGAGTGCAGGAGACTTTGGGGCAATATCCCAATGTAAACTGTAGCACTGTCTGAAGATGAAGGAGCACAATGCTGATTTCAGAGGATGTAGCTTAAGTCTTGATTTTCCCAAAACTGATATGAGATTTCAACTGATACTTTAATATTTCAATTTTTGTACCTGTGAAATGGTAAAAATTTAAAGTTCTTGCAGAGTATAACATCTGAGATGCTGTATCCAAGTAATTCACATGATCAGGTCCAACATAATTAGACAGGTAAATATATTCACAGTCTTGACCATGTCTGTGGGCCCAATACGCAGAAAGACAAGGTGTTCTCAGTGCATGATTGGTGCATACTGACAGTGTCCTCTCCTGCCTCTGGGATAGTTGCTTTATAAATCTCACCAGGGCAAATCTATCTGCTACTTCTCAGCAGAACTTGGTTGTTCATGAATCGTCAATTTATTGATTACAACAGTATCTCCTCTGTAAGAAGAGGGAAAATACATCAGTATGGAGTGAAAACTTGAAGGACTATACAAATATGCCATCAAGAAGGCCACACTTTCTTAAAAAATAAAATTATAAATTCTATACTCTCTTCCCTAGGTATAAGGGAAAAGTAGCCTGGTAAAGACAAATAACCCCATGCGATTAAAAAACAAATTAAAATATGGTCTTAAATTCCAAAACTTTCACTTAACTAAGTCAACACATGAGCCTGGTGCTGCAGGGAGGCCTCATCACCATTCTGGCAGGGGCTGTGTAGAGCACTCTTAGCTTGAACCTGGGTCTTCTGTGCACCAGGAGTAACAAGGAGCAAATCAAATTTTCTCCAAGTTAGTTCATTTCTTTACAGTATGGGGATAGTAATGATTCTTTGACAGTGTTGTCAGGATTCAAGGAAAATGGTAAATGTAATAAACCTTCTGTGGAGTCAAGAATATCTGAGCTGTCAGTAACCAGCAGATGACTTTGCTAACAACTGCAGACAGCCTGCGTGATGACTGTAAATGGAGAGCACAAATGACCATTTCAAGTAGCTTGACTCGAAAGGAAGAGGAAAAAGAAACAGAGGGGGCACATGTGAAGATAAATTTCTTTTTTTTTTCTTCCTGTTTCAAAGTTATGATTTTTTTTTGAGCTTAGAATTGATGAAACGAGGCCCCCAAAGGATCACAATGGGTAAAATCCAGTAAGTCTGGGGAAATGGACAGCTTTCACAGCAGAAACAAGCAAGAGGGAGGCAAAAGCACAGAGCGCTAAAAAGAAGCCACTGTACTTGAGGCAGAGATTGCATGAACTTGAAGGTATCCTCTTCCAAGGGCCACAGTACACTCTAGGAGGTGGGGAATGAGCATCCTACAGCATTGAAAACTCAAGGCTTTTTCAAAGAGGAGAGAAACGGATGCTCAAGGAGACTCATACATGCTCAAAAACTTGTCAGGACCACAATCAGTTTGGTTGTTTGTCCCAAAGGAGCTCACCCAAATTGCCCAGACCAAACTGAGAACTATGAATTTGTAAATTACAAGCCAGTGAAATTATATAGTTCTTTCTAGCCAATACCAGCACCCAATTTAGGAATGTAGAGTGTGGATGTCTCAGTATTTCAGGAATGACTTTTGCTATTAACAGTGAAATTATAATAATACTAATACCCAGGTAATGTGCTTGATATATTCCAGAGTGATAGAGTTGGGGCAAAGCGCAGCATCTGCCTGCAAGTCTAAACCTCCATAAAAAAGAATAGTACTGTCAAAGACAGATTTGTTGTATTACTGTGATCTACAAATGTGATTCATAACCTAAATATGAAGTTTTTCTTGAAGACTTGTTCACACAGTTTAGAAACATCATTTTTAATTTCGTGCTTTGTTGATTTGCATCACTGTGACAAAATGTTAGAGAAAAATAACCTAATGGAAAAGTTTATGTTGGTACATAGTTTCCAAGGTTTCAATCCAGAGTCAGCCAATTCCATCGCTTTAGGCAGTTAGTGGTGAGGCAGAAACATCATGCGTAAAAGACATGACAAAGGGAAGTGGTTGATCTCCTGGCAGCCAGGAAGCACAGAAAGAGCAAGCAAAGCCCAAGAGAGCAAGGAAGACAAAAGAGGCCCTTCAAAGACACGCCCCTGTGATTCACTTCATCTTAGGAGCCCTGCCTCCTAATAATCCCACTCAACTAAAGAATTTATCGATGAATTCTCTGTTTGATGAATTTGGAAACCTTAATGACTCAATTACTTCACCAAATTCCAACAGCAACCAAGTCTTCAGCACAATGAGCTTTTGAGGGAGCGTTCTAGACTCCAACTGTAACACTTAGCTCAAAACTAATCTTTTCTCAGTTTTTCTCCTCTCTATTAATAGTGTCACCATTCATGTGTTTGCTCCGATCACAACATAACCACTCTGGAAACCTGTCTTTCACTCTCTCTTCCCCCTTCTCTTTCCCTAACCCTTTGTAGGCTATTCTCTCTATCACTACTCTTTTGAAACAAAAATCAGACTATGTTGTTTAAACTCCTACAAGAGTTTTCTATTACAATTGAATGAGCCAAGTTCTTGGCCTCTGAAGTACTCTGTGATCTGGTCTTATGCTCCACGCTCACCCCGTTTCCCACCCTCCGCCCTCCCTCTAATCCCTCAGTTTACACCGTCCACTTCTCTGTTCTTTGAACTCCCGCAGCCGGCTTTCTTTTACTCAACACTCATCTCTTGTTTGCTCTACTTGAAATGATCTTTCCTGGGCTGGGTCTTCCTTCTCATTTCTACCAATATCACCTGCTTGGAGCGATCTTTTCTGAGTCACATGGAGATGCAGTCCTTCGCACCCCTTCTCTTCCCAGTCATTCTGTGTCTCCCTTCATGGCACCCACAATAATCAGGAACACCTGCTACTGAAGGGTTGAGCAAAAGGAGCAAATGCAAAGGTGGAAGGCAGAGATTTTATAGGAAGAACAGATTACAAGGACTTGGGACTTTTTACAAGGACTTGGGACTTTTTCTTAGCTGCCTAACCTTGGAGAAATGATTTCACTCTGAGTTTGGGAGAATTAACCTGTAGAGAGAAGATAATAATTCCCACTCCAGTAATTTGTTGAACACATGTAATGAGAAAATATGGGTAGAAGTACTGGCCTTATGACAAGCTGAAAGGAAGAACAGAGAAATTGTGCTGGCATTTCCTTTGTCATGATTTCCAGTGGCCAGCATATCAGCTGCTTCTGCCATTCTGGCGGTCAGAGAACCCCAAGCAGAGTGTCCTTCCAGAAGCTTTAAGTTTAACTGAGATAAAATAAAATTTTAAAAGACCAGATCCAGGGATTGATCCCTGATAAGGGAACTTTCTGAACACAAGGAACAGTGTTCAGTCAGGAATCCCAGGTGAAGATCTGAAGTTGGATGAGCAGAAATAAACCTCTTAGATCACTCTAAGGGTGGTATTTTCACAGGTGACTCTTCCACCCTCACCACACAAACTGGGAGAGACTTCCAGAGGAGTCTTGACACCTTGACATCAACATTTACTGACTACACTCATCTCTGGACCAAAGAGGAGGTTTTCAAACTGAGGTGCCTTACAAGCATGAATTCTCCCTGTAGTGGACACTTTCCTGTAGATGAGACAAAATATCTGACTTGAGCAAGAAGTTCTTTTGGCTCATAGTTCTAATGGTTTCAGTCCAGGACTGGATGGTTCCAAGGCTGAAGGAGCAATGGTGGAAGGCTCTGGTGAAAGAAAGCTGCTCCCACTGTAGTGGCCAGGAAGCAGAGAGAAAGGAGGAAGGCTGAGGATAAAAATGTACTCCCCCAGGTCACATCTGTAGTGACGCTCCTCTGACCAGGCTATCGCTCCTACTGTCACAGCACTTCAGCTATTGAACTCATAAGCTTGAAGGGCAGGAATTCTTTTTTTTTTTTTTAAGGTTTTTTTTTTTGAGACAGGGTCTCGCTTTGTGGTTCAGGCTGGCCCTGAGCTCAGCCTCAAACTCACATCACAATCCTCCTGCCTCTGCCTCCCGAGTGGTGGGATTACAGGTGTGAGCCACCACGCCCGGCACTGTGGTATGTGGTACTGGTTGCTGCTGGGTGTGGGTCTCCACACCCAGTATTGTTATGTGGTTACCGGGGAATCGAACCCGGGTCCTTGCGCTTGCAAGACAGGCGCCGGAACCACTGAGCTAACTCCCCGGCCGAAGGGCAGGAATTCTTACAGAGGCATCCACTCCGTATGGAAAGCCTCAGGTTTTTATTCCAGAGCTGATGTTCCAAATCCGCTCAAAAGATTGTTTTAATGCATATGGGGGCTGCTGAAGAATCGGTGGAATTAATTTCTAGTTGACAGAAGTCTTTCTCTTTGCTTCTCTGTGTTCTTTCTTCCAAAAGGAGTTCAATTGTTCCCCCTGATTAATTTCAAACTGTAATATAATTAATGGTGTTAGAAACTGACAGGTGTACCATATAAGGAGATATCAGATGAACTACATTTTAAGTAACATTCTTTTGTTTTTCTTTTCACAAAGACAGAATGCAGACTGTCTAAGCCAACCTTATCTGAGTCCATAATTGGGAAGAGGAGCAAAGAGATCTGAACTGGCTCTGAAGGCCATAAAGTATTGCCAACCCTGCCAGAGACCAGCCAGGTCCCTGTCCTGGCACAAAAGGAAGCACAGGGGCTCAGCTGACTTCCGGGAGCTGTGAAGGGGGATGACTCTTTAGAGCTTCCCCAGGTGGAGCCAAAGGTAAAAACCTTTGTTCTCCAATACTTGCCAATCACTGAATGCAAGGTGGTCTGAGGAAAGAACTGTTACCTTGGGCATGTCAGCTGTCTTCACCTGAAGACAAGTCCCAGAG